>PVKE010016307.1:0-32174 GCA_004027555.1 Craseonycteris thonglongyai | reverse complement strand
CCCAGCGGTTGTTACTATTCGGGAATGGGGGCCCCCCCATCTTGCCACGGCTTCCGACATTGAAGAAACACTGGCTTTAAAAAAGTGTAACGTCCCTAGATTTGCAAGGCCCGTGGCTAGCCAGCTAAATCGCGTTGACCGGCGGTTAAATGTCAGGGACACCGTAGTAAGACAACCCACAACAAGAGACCCAGGTCTTTATGCTGGAGCCTGGGTGTGACCACGGGCCCTCTGCCCCACCCGCTCTCAGACACGCCCAGAGAAGACGCTCACGGCCTCTCCACCTCCCCATTTCACAGGCCATTGGAGAGTTCATTTTGGTGGACAGGGACGTGAAGATCAAAAAGAAAGGGAACATCTACAGTCTCAACGAGGGCTACGCCAAGGACTTTGACCCCACTGTCACTGAGTACGTCCAGAGGAAGAAGTTTCCCCCAGTAAGTGAGGGCTCGGAGGGGGCGGGGGGCTGAGCTCTGCAGACGTGTGTCAGTTCAGTATTTTCCCTGGAGGAAGATGGCGGAAGGGACGAAAGCAGCCTGGGTCCGCCCCCATGTATGCTGACCCCATGACTGAGTTCCCAGCCTGGTGCCGGGGGCTGGAACCCCTGAGCTGGGTCATCAGACTCAGGAGGTCCATGTGGGTCTTGGCCGGTTTCTCTTGGTGGAATTAAATCAGGATCGTAAAGCCAGCCGGGTGAATGAGCTCATGGCAATAAGGCACCTTGCACTTCCGGGGTCACTAGTCCCGGATGGTACAAACACGTGGCCCTGTCCCCTGGCTCCTGCTCCACGGCATCGGGTGGCCTTCCATCAGGCATCTCAACACGGAGTGTGTCCGTCTTGTGGTCTCTCTAGAGAGGTTACAATGACTGGATATGGAGAGAGAAATGGCTGTCTGTGCAGCTGGTTCCACGTGGGGAAAAATCCGATTTTGTCATCTTCTTGTCGAACGCCATCGCAGGCTGCTATGTCCTGGGGAGGAAGCCCATGACATTCAGGGTCCTCAGAGCCATGAGTCACATGAGTGCAGGGGACACATGGAGAATGCCCAGGCTTTTCGGTGGCCCTAATGACTGCGGCTCTTCACCCGGCAGGATAACTCAGCCCCCTATGGCTCCAGGTACGTGGGCTCCATGGTGGCTGACGTCCACCGCACCCTGGTCTACGGAGGGATCTTTCTGTACCCGGCGAACAAGAAGAGCCCCAAAGGAAAGGTAACCCCAGGTCCTCTGGGGCGGGGGGTGAGACGCGGCGGGTTTCGTTGGCAGCCTGGGGACTGGACTTCGGAAGGAAGAGAGGTTCTCACAGTGCTGAGGCTATCTGTGGCCTGTTCTTATCTAGATTAAAGAGTGTCCTGGTTATTAGGTTAAAATGAGAGGTCTTTTGAGAACCGTTCCATTGCTAAAGGTAAGTCACAGTATCGGGGTCAGGACAGACGGACAACACTCCGTGTGTCCAGCGGGTACGTGGTTTGGCCTGGGCAGAATGACTTCCACCCCTAGAGAGACAGGAAACAGTCCAGACCCGTTACCAAGGCAGCAAATCAAATATGTATTCCAAATAGAGGTTTTTCTTTGGTGGCTTTCAAATGGCATAACGTGGAAATACTAACAAGCTGATAATTGCCGCTTAGAAAAATCATACCTTTCTAAGGAAGGAAAGCATCTCTGGGGAAACCCAGAGCCTTCAGGGAAGTTGTTCTCACTGGCCACACCAGCCCAGTGCCCACGGCCTTCGCACAAGCCGTGGGGTGGCTGTGCTGGGTCAGGGGCACCCCACTTTTCTTATACCGAGAGAGACAATGTGTTTCCTGCCCAAGCATTGTCCTTTTGCTTTTCACAAGAGACAGACGGTCTTTCCTTTTTAACATGAAAGAAGCAAGAGAGACAGCAATTTCCGTATGTGAGTTAGAAGTCTGTATGTTCTGACATGTTCGGGTCTCGGTTGACGGCATATGGTATCCATGTCATGGACTTATTTTCTCAAAACTCCACTCTCCCCACAGCCCCCTCCAGCATCCCAACCTATGTGATTAGCACGCTTTATAGCCCTTTCCTCTAGTGCACCCCCAAAATCGTTCCTTAATGCAAGACTGAGGTTCCTTCATTCGCTAAGCTGGCCATGATGCCTGCATGAAAACCGAGGCAGGATGCACCTGCAGAGAGCAGGCTGCATGAAACTGCGTACAATTAAAAAGTTAATATTTAAGAGCCCATGCCAAGGCGTGTAATGGACTCCATCCCAACCCCCCGAGTCTTAGGAGAATTATAAAAGGAACGTGTACGGACTTGCAAACAGTATCACACTGTTTGGAGGAACCCGTCTACCTTCCAGGTGTCTGCAGCCAGACACCTCCGTGGATTTCTCAGTTTTTCTTTTTTTTTTTTTAAATGCTTTAGAATAGGCAACGCTCCATCCAAATCACACACAGAATCACTCACTAGGTCCGGTGTCTGTGCTATAAAGAGAAGGCAACCGTGGGTCCTGCCAAAATGTCACTCAGCCCGGAGCCCAGGTGGTCCGGCTCACATTTGCATCCCGCAATCTGTACCTGCCTCAGGCTGCATGAATAGCTTCAGGTCACCAAGTGGCTCATGTAACCGTTTGGTCTTGTATGCACGCACGCAGTCTTGGGGAGGGGGCTTTTCCGATGCCACAGAAGGAAGAGGGAGCGAGGTATCCGTGGCCTTGAAAACGTCCTCCAGCTCTGTGCGCTACACTGTCCCCGGCTCTTGTTTTCCAGCTGAGACTGCTCTATGAATGCAACCCCATGGCCTATGTGGTGGAGAAGGCCGGAGGAGTGGCTACCACCGGGAAGGAGGCCATACTAGACATCGTGCCCACCGACATCCACCAGAGGGCGCCGGTCATCTTGGGGTCCCCGGACGACGTGAATGAGTTCCTGGAGATCTACAAGAAGCACACTGCCAAGTGAGGAGCCCACCTTGCCAACGCCCACAAATGTTGCCCTTTATCTGGGCCTTTCATCTCGCATGGCACTACCCCCGTCCTGGCTGCGCATACACATCCCTAGATTGCAAAAATTTTAAAGCGTGGCTCTTTTCTCACCCTCCAAGGCCGTGCGTGCCCGCTGCCACCCTGCCAAAATGCTTTCCATAGAATGCCACCCGCGGCCAACATATATCTGGAACCGTTAGAGGAGAAATAAACATATTCTTCCTTTTTTTCTAAAAAACAACAGTCTTCATTGCTTTGTGTCAAAGCGTAGGTAACCTGGTCTCCACAGCAACCTTAGGAATTAGGGGCATCTGTGTGATGGGTCTGGGTGTGCACAGCTCACCTGAACAAGGCTGTTCCTGGGGCCAGCAGAGGTGGTAGGCTAGTGGGGCTGCCCCTCTATGACCTCCTGGGCTCCCCTATCTGGGTAGAATCGTCTGAGTCACAAATGAACTGTGGCCCCCAGTTCAGTTCTCACCGGGGCGGGAGGCCCCCAGCCAGTTCCTGCCTTGCACAGCCCTGCACCCACCTGTGGAGTGAAAATATGTAGAAAACGGATGACGTGCATCTATGGAGACAGCTCTGGGCCCTCCCCCTTCTGTCTGTCTCTGTCAAAAACAATAACATAAATCTTTAAAAAAAAAACAACTTTAAAAGGCATATGTTGGGATTGCATGGGAGGGCGTGTGGGAAGCGCCCTCACAGAGCTCTGCTAGCAGAGAGTGGTCTCTGTGTTGATGATCTACGTGGAGGGCCTGCTTCTCCTTAGGGACTAAGGCTGGGGTCTCTGAGCATCTTTCTGTAAGCACAGCGAGGCCATGGAGTGCTTTGGGGTCGCCCGTCTGTCAGTGACTGTGAACGGGGTACGTGTCTTCCCTCCTCTGAGCCTTCCTCACAGCTGCTCTACTCGTTTGCAGCCGGCTGTGTGCCCTGGAAGAACTTTGGCATTTGCTGAAAGGTCATCCACTGCAACTTTAGACCCTTGGGTAACTTGAACTTCTAACATTCCAATGCAGCTTGCAGGGACACGGCTGTGCGGACCGCGGTCAGCCGGGCTAGAGGGCGGCAGAAACTGCGGAGTCTTCCTCGGGTCCCTGTATGAGACAGTGGTTGACTGCTTCTGCCTGACACTGACCGATTCTTCTCCCTCCTGAACCCCACACTGTCCAGCTTCTGCTCGGCTTTTACACCCACAGCAGGCTGGACACCAGCACTTCTCCCGGCAGTTATTTTAAAGCCCTGGTTTGTGTGTATGTGTGTCTGTTTGGTTTTGCTTGTTTGTTTGCTTGCTCGCTTCACTTCCAAGCTGTTGTGAACAGACACTTTTATAAAAATAATAAAAAGAATTACCGAAAGGGCCAATAAACGCGTGAAAAGCTGCTGAACATCGCTCATCATTAGGAAAATGCCCATCAAAGCCACAGTGAGATATCATTTTACACTCAGCACAAGGCTATTTATACAAACAACAAAAACAAAAAATGGAAAATAACAACAGTGGGCAAGGAAGCAGAGACATCGGAACGCTTGTGTATCGCTGGTAAGAATGTAACATGGTGCAGCCACTGTGGAAAAAGCGATAGTGGTTTCCCAAGAAGTTACATACAAAAGCGCCACATGATTGAGCAACTTGGGGTACGTACCCTAAAAGAATCGAGAGCAGAGGCTCAAATACGTATATGTCCAACCACAGTCAGCACTACTCGTCACAACCAAAGGGTAGACGCAACCACAGTATCCATTGGCATGTGGATGCATCAACCATATGTGATCTATCCAAACAATATTATTCAGATCTAAAAAGGAAGGAAATTCAGACACATGGATGAACCTTGAAGGTATTGTGTTACATGAAAGAAGCCAGTCACAAAAGCACAGATATCGCACGATTCCACTTATTATGAAGTACACGTAGAATAGTCAGATTCACAGAGACAGAAAGGGGTTGGGGGTTAAGTGGCAATGGAGACTTATTATTTAAAGAGCACAGAGATTTATTCTGAAAAGATGAAGAAGTTCTAGAGAAGAATGGTGGTGATGGCTGCCCAATAAAGTGAGTGTGCTTAATCCCACTGAATTGTACACTTAAAATGGTTAAAATGGTAAAAAAAAAAAAAAAAAAAGTTACTGGAAAAATGAAATTAATGAAATAGTTTTAAAATACAGGCCCTAATTATTTCGTGTTAGACTATAATTTCCTTTCAATTTAAATTACATTTTATTAAAAAATAAATGACAAGTTATTGTTCAATTTAAATTACATTTGAATAAATATAATCAGAACAAATGTAAGAAATTCAAGAAATTCCTATCGAAATCCCTAAATACTTTCAGTTTTCTACTTACCTTGTCGTGGGCCAGTACAGTGGGCTGATGGTCCATGATCCCCTTGCATTTTGTTTTAAATGACTTTTTAAAAGACAAAAACAATAAAAATAGATCTTTAAACAAATTGGTTTAAGGGAAGCCGGGATGGCTCGGTGGGTTAAGCACTCACTTTGCAGCGCTGGGGAGGGACCAAGGATCGAATCCCAGCCCCAGCCTGTGCAGACCCAGTTGCATCAGACAAAATGCTCCCGGTTTCTGTCCCCTCCCCCACCCCCCAGTCCCCGGCAACCACGGAGCTGTCTTCTATCTCCGTTATTTTGTCTTTTGAGGAATACATGCAAGGGCTGTTGGAAAGTATCCAGCCATGTAACATGACAAGTCAAGGCCTCTCGGCTGGGTTTCCTCTGGACAGTCCTGGTAGATAGCATACAGTCTTCTAAGACGGGCTTCTTCCGCCGGCACCGTGCCTTTGAGATTCAGCCCGAAGAGCTGCTCCGTGTAATCAGGGCTTGCCCCTCGTTGTTGCTGACGAGCATCCCATTTTGTCGTTTAACCATTCACCCCTGAAGAGAACCTGGGTGGTGGCCGTTCCTGACAATTATAAAGAGAGCTGCTACAAACACTCAGGGTGGGTTTCCGTGGGAATGCACGCACTTATTCATTTCTCTAGGGGAGAGGAGACAGTCCACGCAAAGAGGCGAGGCTTTGCACCGTCGTGCATGAAGCACTTAATCATATGACGATGTTAGGTTTCGAAGGAAACCTGGACACCATCAGCCGGGCCTCTTTACTCATCTTGACTTCATATACTGGCCTAGAATGCCTAGCAGCCAACCACGGCACCTTCTGTAGCCATGTTCAAAGCACCAGCGCAGATGGCCCCTGTGAAAGACAAAACTGACATCGTTTGTGAATGGCAACACAAAGCCCCAAAGAAGGTTCCAGTCTACAGTGCTCACAATCGTCAGTTTAAGCCTCACCATCACTCTATACGGCCGATAGATGTTCCTCATTTGCAAGTGAGGATGCAGGCTTTATACAACGAGCAGATAACTACGGTAACTGGGGGCTCAAAGCCAGATCCATCTCCCCCTAGAGAAAGTTCCTGGGTCTCCCTGTGCAGGGTCCCCACCCCACCCTGCTCTGACTGCCGCTATTTCTAGGGAGTGGGTTGGCAGATGGGCCAGTGGCGAGGACGTCCATTTTTTCTTTGTACACTTCTGCAGCTTTTCCTCTCCAAGAAGCGAGTATGAATTGTTGTTATAAAAAGTGCAACTCTGGAGAAATTTGGTAAAGGAACCCTGGTTCCAGGCACTGGGCTAGAAACAGAATTTTTTTTCTCTCCCAGATTTGGATATCCATTATGGATACATGCTTTTTGGAAATAAGAAGCATTCTTTTCAAACTCAGATGAAAGAACCCTGGCTAAGAGTCCCCAGGATTGCTATTATTTTATGATGTCACCCGTACCCCAGAGAAGGTGTCTGACAGTCTGCCTTCTATAACCCTCCGGGGGAATCAGGTTCTTCAGTAGAGAGATGTGAAGAATCCTTTTCAGCACTTGAATAAGAGAGCTTTATGGGTCATTTCTTAAAAAGCGTTTTTTTATTGTTTGAGAGAAGGTAACAGAGAGAAGAGGGCAGGCTCAGAGCAGCCTCCATAGTTGTACGTCATTAGTTGTGACATAGTTTCATTTCACACAGGTGGATGTGGGGCCACACGGGGCGGGAACCAAACTGGGGGCCTCCCGTATGGGAGACGATTACCTTCACCGACATCCCAGCGGTTACCAGTTGCACCGTCGTTCAGCCTGTGGGTTTGCAAGGGCCAGGGCCCGGATTCAATCTCTGAACCTCACAGTTGCAAGGCAAGTGCCCAACCTGCTGAGCTGCCCCCATGATCTCTATGGGTCATTCTTTAGTGACTGGATTTCTCATCTCCCACCAGTTACCAAATGGTTGCCTCTTAGGATCTGTAAAGAAAGGAGCTCATTGAGAGAAAATACCGTATTTTCCGGCATATAAGACGACCTCCTAATTTTACAGTTAAAACATAGGTTTAGGCCTATATTCGCTGTATAAGGCTACCCCCCACTTCTGAGGCTGTAGTCTTATACAGCGAATATAGGCCTAAACCTATGTTTTAACTGTAAAATTAGGGGGTCGTCTTATACGCCGGAAAATACGGTAGGCCCGTGTTTCTGGGCCGTGGGGTCGGATTCTATTTCCAGCTTGCTAACGGTGCTTGGCAGCCTTCAGGGCCAGAGAGCCAGCGAGACTTCCCTGTGGGCATGCCCAGTTATCTCAGCCACGTGGGGCCCTATTCCTTACAGGTCGCTGAGGCCAGTTCTGCCACTGCAGACGCGCAGCTCCGGGAGCCACACAAGGTTTTCTGCAGAAAAGAGGGACTCGAAGAATAGCCCACCGCGATGACAGACCGAAGCCCCTTCGAAACCGACATGCTCACCTTGACCCGCTACGTTATGGAAAAGGGCCGTCAGGCCAAAGGGACCGGGGAGCTCACGCAGCTGCTAAACTCCATGCTGACGGCCATCAAAGCCATCTCCTCGGCCGTGCGCAAGGCCGGCTTGGCCAACCTGTGAGTCCCCGGGGCAGGTGCAGGCACCCAGACCACGGGGATCGGGGCCCCGGTGGGGTACGGGGCGAAGCTGCGGGCTCCCGGAGCCGGAAACCGACTCCAAAGCTATTTGTCTACGGGCCCTAGAGGGAGGCAGGCTGCCTTTCCGGTGTCCATCACGTGGGCTTTGATAATGGGGACTTGGACTGGTTTCAAGAAAGGAACGAAATAGTTGGAGACGAGCTATGGAGAGAGAGAGATAATTTTCCCAGCTGACCTGTTTTATAATAAGCTCAGTGGCTTGTGACATGAAAACACATACTGAATCATAGCGACTTGGACTGTCATGCTCATTAGAACAACAAAAAGCCAGGGGACTCCATAGGTCTCTTCATCTCCTTTTCTGTCATGACCTTTGCCAATGAGTTAGGAGCCAGGAATCCCTTACAAAGTAACTTCCAGGGAAGACAGCCTACGCTTCCTCTCTCACCATCACAAGGAGTCTTTTGATTTTTAAGACAGTTGTTTTTGTTTCTTCTCTGGGACTCTCTTCGTTGTCTCCTCCACTTGGAGGGCGGAAGCAGAGAGGTGCAGGGCTGGGAGGAGGGGCAGACAGCCTTCCACACTCAGCTCTCCTTGGTGTTTCCTCCCAGCGCAGAAGGCCAAGTTCAGACCGTTCAGCCTCCGGCGAACGTGTGTGATGCAAAGAGGCCGGCTTTCTTTGGGCTTCCCTGTGCGCAGTAGCCTTTCCAGGGGAGATCCTCTCTGAAGTTAAAGGGGCCTGTTATTGGTGTTGTTACTGCAAAACACCAACAAAGACAGGACGGTCCAACTGTGTAAACTACGCGTTACGAACAATGTCGTGCTCTTAACACAACACAGAGGTGATAGCGGCGTGGAATGAGAATCGTTCAGAGATGGCTTCTCCCCTCTCTGGGTATGGCTATCGCTGTACGATGACCTCCTTTGGCAGGAATGGCCGAGCTCTACATCGAAGGACCTCCATGAATGTCAGGTGTCACCGCTGGCCTCTGTCCTGCTCGGGCCAGGTGACCGGGGTTCCCACAGCGCCAGGATGGCTGGGTGGATGCTCCCGATTCCCCAGCCCGGCGTGCAATGCGCCGGCTGGCCGGCCGATGCCGCAGACAGACCACTAGGTGGCAGGTGCAGCCCGTGGAAACGAGACCTTATTGGGGGGTCATGGGGGAGACTGAATTTTCCTTAGTCGGGAAGAGCCCCCACAATCCGCCAATCCAGACGGGTATGTCCCCCGCAACGTGGCAGAGGGGGACGCCTCTGAGCTAGAAATTGCCCTCTTTGCTGATAAGAGGACCCTGAAGTGGAGGTTCAGAGACCTCGAAGGTTGCAGCCCCGGGTCCCAGATCAGGAAAGTGGGACTTCCACCTGTTCCTGCCCCTTCCCATGTCGGGGGGCTGCTGGGCCCTCCTGCCTCTGCTTCCTCTTTTGGAGAACACATTTGCAGGCCCAGAGTCCACGCACACCACTTCACAGCGGTTAGAAGAATCTATGGAGCCAGGAAGGAAAGTGAGAATCCGGTGGGGACGTCTGAGTATCTGGATCTCTCTGCAGGAGTTAGGTGTCCTTCAGCAGGCTTTCTTTTCCTCCTTTCTCGGTCTTGTTAGGTATGGGATCGCGGGAAGCGTGAACGTGACGGGGGATGAGGTGAAGAAGCTGGACGTGTTGTCCAACTCCCTGGTCATCAACATGCTCCAGTCCTCCTACAGCACCTGTGTCCTGGTCTCCGAAGAGAATAAGGAGGCGGTTGTCACCGCCAAGGAGAAAAGGGTGCGTGTGGGAGCCAGGGGTGCGGTTCTGCTCGTCTCCACGGGGTGACGCAATGGCGTCCGGAAAATGGTTGACCCACTTTTTCTGTGGTGTCTGAAATGCTCCTCTTTGATGAGTTAAAAGGGGGTTATGGCTTCAGCGGGGCTTTCTTCATGCCTGACACACTGTCCAGACTCATACAGAAAAGAAGTTGCAGAGGCGTGTGTCCTTTTGTGTTAACACAAGGGGAGACTTGGTGAGCGAGTGCAGGGGACGTCCGGGAGGGGGCATGTTCTCTGTGGTTTCATGAACAGCTTACTAGAGAGAGTTTTGCGGGCGGCCAGAAAAATCCACATTGTTCAGCTGCGATACAGTCCTACGAAACCCATGCAGGTACAGCCGACCCTTCCCTACGGACCCGGTGTTGTGGACGGCGCACCGTTTATTTACGATTTAAGGTAAAGTAAAGCCAAAATGTATTAAAGGCCTACTGGATGCCCAGGACTGTGAAACGCTCTTGGGTCCTCTTGGCTCACGTAATTTAAGCTAAATCACACCTATTAGTTTCAACTTTCCATTTCCACTCACCTGACCCCGGACGATCTCGTCAATCTAATCTACCATTTTATTTTCCGGGTTGGCCTGAGCTGCATGGGTCTTCATGATACTTCTAGAGTCTCCACACCTCCTCCTATATCAGCTCCTTGAACACTTCCCAGTATATGCTAGAAGCTCAGCAAGTACCTGTAGAAGGAATAATAATACACGGGTGCGTGAATGAGCTGAATTCAGTTACCCACAGGGAAAATGGGAAATGCCCACGTTGAGCAAGGAGGGGAATAAAGAAAGTAAAACTCACCTTAAGCGCGGGCATCTCTCATTGCAAAGTCAAGAAGATGCCATGCTAGTGGCAGGAGAACTGAGCTCCCTTTTTCCTGCATGTTTGATTACCGCGTGTGATTGGCCAGGAGACTCCAGTCCCCATCACCAAAACTCAGGGGTGTTAAAGGTGTCTGGAGACGTCTTCCCATGGCGTGTGGGCTGGCACTGCCCCTGACAGCACGGTGGGTGGGTGCGAGGAACAGGGTCTCTCGGGACCCCACCTGCTCTGTGTTCTGGTTTTCACATCAGTTGGATGAAGTAGGTGGGATGCCCCAAATGCAGAAGAGTATTTTGCTTCTCCCAAGCTCACTATCCGTGCACACCAGCTGTCTTCACAAGACAGGCCCAGAGGTCTTGGGACATTGCTCTGAGACTTTCTGATTTTTTTCCCCCTCCAAAAATGCTTCAAAATGAACAAAAGGCTATCTTGGGAAAGGCTCAGAAAGAACTATCAGTGAACCCCTAACTGACCTTACTGTGGGTGAAGCAAGTCCCTGTTACCTTGTCCCTGCCAGGTGCTCATTTCAGACCTGGTTTCCTCCCGCACCCTCAGCAGCTCGGAGCCCAGGTAGGAGGGGAAGGCAGAGCCAGAGGAGGTGGGAAGAGAACTCTTTGGAGGTGGTGGGACCTCCATCATTGTCCCATGTGGGTGTCAGCTCCCATGTGAAGGGCAGGTAGGCCGGGAGCTGCACAGCTCATACGTGCAGATAACTCAGCCGCCCTGAAGTAACCCCACTGGGTGGTGAGGATTTCCGTCTGCTCTGAATCACTTTTTGGTTGGTGTCATGTCATCTGCCCCGCATAGACTGTGTGGGGTCGCAAGGTCTTCTGATCAGCGTTTCTTCCCTCCGTGCATTCAGGGGAAGTACGTGGTCTGCTTCGACCCGCTGGATGGGTCGTCCAACATCGACTGCCTGGCCTCCATTGGAACCATATTTGCCATCTACAGGAAGGTGCGTAGGCGGCCAGTTCTTTAATGCCTCTTTCCTCGGGCGGTTTCTGGAAGGTTCTTGGCCTGGGAGCACTGAGTCTAGAGTTCTAACCTCCATCCTGCTACTAAACGGACAGGCCGCTGGAGGCCAATCATGAGCCTCACTTTAGGAACAGAATTGACCATTTTTCCTTTGCCTTCTTCATGGCCCGTGAGAAAGTCAAGTGAGAAGACTGTGGGGGCCTTGTTTTAAAAACCGGGGTACGACACAAATGTCAGACTGGGTCCCAGGTGGCCTCTGAAAGCCCCTGTTTCTTTATGTATCTCCAACCTGCCTGGGTCTCCATTCCGGAGGTCACTAGTCGGCCAGGTGTGGCTGGGTTCTCTGCTCGGGGTCTCCGAAGGTCAAAATCTGAGGGTCAGCCAGCAGGGCCTCCTACTGAGAGGCTGGGGGTATATTGAGGTTCCCGGATCATGTAGGCTGTTGGCTTCCTTTGGGGGGAGGGGGTGATAGTTTCTAAAAGGGGGCACAGAACGTTCTATACATTGATCTTGGTAGTTACACGAGTAGATACTATTAAATTTAGGTAAAAATTCATTGAGCTGTACAGTTATGTGTTGTGTGCTTTGCTATGTATGCGATACCTCGATAAAAATATAAATAATAAAGAACCAATAAGAGATGAAGAACACAATCACTGAAATGAAAAACACCGCAGAAGAACAACAGCAGGTTAATACAGAGCAGCAGATAAGTGACCCGGGAAGACGGAATAGTGGCAATCACTCAATCAAAACAGCACCAAGCAAAAATAACTACATAGGAACATAAATGAGACCAGCGTAAGGGGTCTATGGGACATCGTCCAGTGTGTTAATCCTACGTCAGAGATTCCAGAAAAAAAAAGGGAAAAGAAAGGGGCAGAAAGTATATTTGCAGAAATAATGGCTGAACATTTTTCCTAATCTGGGGAAGGAAACAGACATCCAGGTCGAGGAAGCACAGAGCATTCCAAACAAAATGAACCTAAAGAAGCCCTGGTCAAGCGTTACTGTGATTAAAATGGCAAAAGTTCAGGATAAAGAGACAGTTGCCAAGTCAGCAAGTGGGAAACAGCAAGTCACAAACACAGGACATCCCATGAGGCTATCAGGTGATTTTTTTTTTTTTCATTTTCTTTTTTATTGTTTTTGACAGAGAGAGAAAGAGAGAGAGAGAGATACAGAGACAGAGAGAGAACTGAACTGGGGGAACTCCCAGTTCAGTGTATGGGTCCGCACGGGCCGGGGCCAGGATTTGATCCTCAGTCCCCGGGGCTGCAAAGTGAGCGCTTAACCCACTGAGCCACCCCAGCTTCCCTATCAGGTGATTTTTCAGCAGCAACGATCCAGGCCAGAGAGGCATGGCTGGAAATCCTTAAAGGATCCAGCAACCTAGTGACAGGAGATGTGTGGGCCCAGCACCACCCTGTCCCTGACCTTATCACTCACTCATTTCGAGATGTGTGACTTCTCTGAGCCTCCCTCTCTTGATTCCAGATCATGCAAAGGATGGTTTTGCCCTTAAAGGTTATTCTTTGGGAGACCTGAGAAGCCCACGCCTTGGGCGAAGGGTTCTCTCTGGAGACGATAACACACCGTGTTTCTCTCCTCCTCAGACCTCCGACGACGAGCCTTCTGAAAAGGATGCCTTGCAGCCGGGCCGCAACATCGTGGCTGCGGGCTACGCGCTCTACGGCAGTGCCACCCTGGTGGCTCTTTCCACGGGGCAGGGAGTGGATCTCTTCATGCTTGACCCGGTAGGTTCCCCCTGTCTGCAGTGCCAGCCTCGGGGCTTCCATCCCAGCTCCCTGGGATCATGTCCTGGGCATTCTTCATGCTGGCTTCTTGGGCCAGAGAGCCCAGTTTGGGGACACAACACGATCATCACAACATGTTAAGGACCTTTGTCTAAGTCAGGGCACATGAGAGGTTCTACAGGTTCGGCCATATCAATTCAGGCCCTGTCCATACAGAGCGTACTATCCAAAAACACATTTAAGCTCTTTAGTTCAAGGGGAATACAATTATTGAAGAATCCCAACGCTGCCAATTTCCAGGCACAAACTTGAATTCTTTAGAGCAGCACCATCCCGTCTAGCCTTTTGGCTTTCCTGGGCCACACTGGAAGAAAAAAAAAAAGAATTGTCTTGAGCTACACATAAAATACACTTACGATAGCTGATGAGCTAACAACACACACACAAGTTCGCCAAAAAAAAATCTTAGTAAGGTTTTAAGAAATTTTACGAATTTGTGTTGGGCCGCGTTCAACATTGTCCTGGGCTGCAGGTGGCCCAGGACAAACTTGCACTAGAACTTTCTGTGGTGATGGGTATAGTTTGCAACCTGTGCTATCTAGCGTGAGAGCTACTCGCCTTGTATGACTGCTGAGCACTTGCAATGAGGCTGAGGTGACTGAGGAGCAGGGTTTAGAATTTTTATTTCATTTTAATGACCTGACATGGCCACAGGTGATGCGTAGCTACCCTATTGGACGCACGGGCTGGGAGAGCTTCCCCTCACACACACGTTCTTCCCAATAGAAGGAGCAACTGGTGGAAAACTGCTTTATCGGGTCCTGAGCTATTCGCCATCCTTCTCACAATGAGAAAACGCCCAGCGTGGAAGAGGAAGAAGCGCAGCCTCTGGGTGGATGGAAAATCTGATAGCGTGATGCTGATTGGAGGAAGAAGTGATTGGATAGAGATGTCAGAGTTCCAAAAATAAAACTGAGTCTTCATGACGGTGTACATTAAAAATGTTCAGGAGTGGAGAGGCTGGGATAGCTCGGTGGTTGAGCGCTTGCCTCGCAATCACTAGGTCCAGGGATTGAATCCCAGCCCCGGCCTGTGCAGTCCCATATGCTGAACTGTGGTGCAACTGGTCACCACCAGGATGGCTCAGTAGCAAAGTCTCTCGCCTGCCACGTGGGAGACCCCGAGTTTGGTTCTTGCCCCACAGGGCCCCACATCCACCTGTGTGAAATGAAACCATGTCGCAACTATGGACTGCTCTGGGCCCTCCCTTGGCCCTCCCTCACTTTCTCTCAAAACAATAAATCTTTAAAAAAATAATAAAAACGTTCAGGAGAAATTCTAGAAAATATTTGTGACACAGGACTTCTCTTTGACAAGCTGGGAATGTCACCTATCACCGGTGAGCCGCCCTGACAAATACAGTCAGGTCATGTGAAAACTCCAAGCATTTTGACCAGAAGCCATTTCGATTTCCAGTACGCAGTGAGTCAAAAGCAATTGTCCAGGATTTCAACTTAATCGGGATTGACAAAGGGTTATGGAGCGCCCAGTAGGTCTCAGAGCACCGTTTCAGGCTGTGGAGAGTGAGCACTCATCAGCCTGACAGACACTGGGGCCCTGGTGGAACTGACGTGGTGTGTGGATGTGGACAGAAGGGAGAGACGACATCTCAGAACAGAGAGAAGCGGGAGGGCCCAGAGCCATCTCCATAGTTGGACAGCATCCGCTTTTGACATAGTTTCATTCCACACAGGTGGGCGCAGGGCTGTGCAAGGCAGGCACCAGCTCAGCATATGGGTCCGCACAGGCCGGGGCTAGGATTCGATCCTCAGACCCCAGGGCTGCAAGACGAGCATTCATCCCGGCTTCCCTTGGTCACCGTTCTTTATTCGGTGCCTACGCTCATCCCGGGGCCGGCGGCAGGAGGGCGTGGGGGGCCTGCAGCCCCTCACGTTCTCCGGTGGTTGGGGAGTGTGCGCTGGGCTTCTCACTGGGGTTTCTCTCCACCTGTCCAGGCTCTTGGTGAATTTGTCCTGGTGGAAAAAGAGGTCAAAATTAAAAAGAAAGGGAAGATTTACAGCCTCAACGAGGGCTACGCCAAGTACTTCGACGCGGCCACCACGGAGTATGTGCAGAAAAAGAAGTTCCCGGAGGTGAGTGGAGAAAGCTGTCCCCGCGGGTCCCTGTTCTGGGGGTGGCTCTGAGGGCCTGGCTGAAAGAGGGGGTGCTGCTGTCCATGGCTGTGGTTAGCATGCGGAGGGCAGACAGCCTGTCCCTATTCATAATCGGGCGCTGTCTCTTATAGCTAAACGTTACCTGCTAAGGTGACTGTTCTATGATGAAGGTACAGGCCATCTTTGCAAAATTCAGAGGCCAGAACCTCTTTCAAGTCATCTGTTTTCTGAGCTAGATTCTGGCCCCTGAGTTCCATTTGCTTTCAGACGGAATAAGTTATATTTGGAAGTCCCGTTCGTATGCGCTGATACGGAGGCCTCGTGTGAACCCCAGGATGGGGCTTCTTCATGTTCTCTGTGTTGTGCGAATATGTGCAGCGGTCATGTGTTACTGAAAATGGGTCATTCCAGTTCTTGTGAGAGAAATGATTATAAAGCCACGTCGTTGGAAGAGTCCAAAGAATAGGCAACCCCGAAAAAAAATTAAGAGGGAAAAAAGTCAGGTCAAGAAGTGAATTAAAAAAAAAAAATAAAAAAAAGAAGTGAATTAAGAAAAGAGCCTAGTCTTCTTTGGGGATTTTAGGATGATTTAAGATGGTATTAGTCAACTTTTTAAAATTTCTAATATGTTACGATTTCTTTTTCTAGTTTTAAATAAATGCTCAGCTTTATACCTAAAAATAAATAAGTAAAAGAAAGAAAAGAAAATAGTGGGGATGCCGGGATAGCTCAGTGGTTGAGCACTTGCCTCACAATTGTGAGGTCCAGGGTTCGATTCCTGGTCCCGGTTCATGCAAACCCACATGCTGAACTGCAGCGCAGCTGGTAACCTCAGAGATGGCTCAGTGATGAAGGTTCTCAACTCCCATGTGGGAGGCCCTCAGTTCGGTTCCTGCCCCATCTAGCCCCACACTCACCTGTGTGGAATGAAACCACATCACAGCTAATGATGTGCAACTATGGAGACGGCTCTGGGCCCCCCCCCTTCTCTCTCTCTCTCTCTCTCTCTCTCTCTCTCTCTCTCTCTCTCTCTCTCTCTCTCTTTCTCTCCTGAAACAATAAAATAAATCTTTAAGGAAGGAGGGGAAGATGGGATGGCTCAGCGGGTTAAGCGCTCACTTTACAGCCCTGGGGACGGAGGATCAAATCCCGGCCCCGGCCCGTGTGGACCCATATGCTGAGCTGGGGAGTGCCCCCAGTTTAGTTCTCACTGGGGTGAAACCCCGGCCCAGTTCCTGCCCTGTGCAGCCCCACTCCCACCTGTGGAATGAAACTATGTGGAAAAGCCAATGATGTGCAACTATGGAGATTGTTCTGGGCTCGCCCCCGTCTCTCTGTCTCTGTATCGCTCTCTCTCTCTCTCTGTTTGTCTCTGTCTCTCTCTCTCTCCTGAAACAATAAAATAAATCTTTAAGAAGGGAAAATAGACCACTGCATTCTGTACAGGAAACCCCCTTCTCTCCTACACCTTCACCCCCTGAAGTCCCACTCAGAGCAACTCGCTGCCTGCTCCGGTTCTTCAAGGCTGCCTGGTCTTGGTGTTGGGGTGCCACGCACCCACACACCTGATCACAGGTGATGGGAGTGGGGCGGGCACCCTGCTTTCCTCTCTGCCACCGTAGAGACGAAGAGCATCCTTGCCAGCCACTCCTGCCCCCTGACAATAGCAGCTTCTCCTGTCCCTGGACACAGTCTTCTGTGTGGTCACAATGACGCCCGCTGTGTAGCTCATGTCGGGTGCTGTTCCCACAAATAGTCACCGACCTTGCGTCAGGCGACCCTGTTCGTAATGGAGAGAACTGGGATTAAAACCCAGGTCGTCTGGACCCAGCGTCCACTTAGTACCGAGGACATTAATGCCGGGAGTTACTTTTAGATGCAATAGAAGTGAATGGAATGAAATAGAATGGAATGGATGGGATGGGAATAGAATAGAATAGAATAGAATAGAATAGAATAGAATAGAATAGAATAGAATAGAATAGAATAGAATAGAATAGAATAGAGTAGAGTAGAGTAGAGTAGAGTAGAGTAGAGTAGAGTAGAGTAGAGTAGAGTAGAATAGGGGAAGCCGGGATGGCTCAGTGGGTTAAGCGCTCACTTTGCAGCCCCGGAAACCAGGGATCAAATCCCAGCTCCTGCCCGTGAGGACCCACATGCTGAGCTGGGCTGTAGCCCCCAGTTCAGTTCTTGCCGGGGCCTCTGCGGGAGGCTCCCGGCCCAGTTCCTGCCCTGCACAGCCCCGCGCCCACCTGTGGAGTGAAACTACATGGAAAACTAATGTCAACTATGGAGACTGCTCTGGGCCCTCCCCCTTCTCTCTCTCTGTCTCTCTCTCTCTCTTTCTGTCAAAAACAATAAAATAAATCTTTTTTTAAAAAAAGAATAGAATAGAACAGAACTTAGCAAGTCATGATTTTTACAGAACACTTGTTTTATTTCAGCCGTGTAGGGCTGTTAGAATGAACGCTATATTGTGTCATAAAGAGCATTCCTTTTTTAAAAAAGGTTTGGAAAACATTCCTACGCTGAGTGGCTTCTTCCTGACCTTCATCAGAACTGTGGCATGGGACTCACTATCTGTCTTCATTCTGACTTTTGACAGCGTTTGGAGTGATCTCAGGGTCCAGGGGTCCACCCAGTAGCTGGTTCTTAACTCCAGATACATCCACATCCGTTTCAATTCATCTAGCTGGTTCCGTAGACAAGTCCTAGGCACTATCAGTTCTTAGGAACTGCTGAATTGTAAAGCTGTTGACTCGCACGTTTATTCCTCAAACAGGCCCCAAGCCTTTCACGTTCCTTATGCGTGTTTATTTCATCTCAACATGTAAGCATGAGGGGGACACAGCCACGGCACGTCACCAGCCCTGCTTGGGAGCTCTTCACTTTCATTGACTCTTCCTCTTTGTCCCTCTGGGTTGCCTGTGTCCTCTTGTCCCCCTTGGCGGGTCTAATAATTCAACTGACATAAGATGGGTGAAATTGGAGAAAACCAGTTTAATTTTGTAGACCCAGGAGACCCATGAAAATAGGAGACTCAGAGACGTGATCAGGAAGCTTTTACATGGTGTAGACAAAGAAACAACTGTGTGAAGAAGGGACAGGGAAAGAAGTGAGGTCTAAGGGTACGGTAGTGAAGCAGAGAGGAAGTGAAAAGCGCTGTTGACCCGCCCCTGGGCCCTCAGTTCCCTGTCTCTGGTGATAAGGGTGTCTCTCTCTCTCTTCCTCCCCAGACAGGGAAGAGCCTTTTCACCCAGAAGATTTATTTCCTGTTGTCAGGGGGACAGAAGATGGTCAGAGTGTCCTTCTTGCATTAACAGTGTCTCAAGTAACTTTAACTTTAATCCAAAGTAGCATATTCTACTCTCCTTTAGTATTTTCTCTCTTTCTTTACTTTCTTTCTTTTTTTTTTTCTTTTCTTTTCTTTCTTCTTTCTCCTTCCTCCCTCCCTTTTCTCTCCCTCCTTTCTTGCTTGCCTTCCTTCCTTCCTTCCTTTCTTTTCCTTTCCTTTCTTTCTTCTCTCTCTCTCCTTCCTCCCTCCTTTTTCTCCCCCTTTCTTTCTTTTTTCCTTTGTCTTTCTCTTTCTTTCTTTCTTTCTTTCCTTCCTTCCTTCTTTCTTTTCTTTCTTTCTCCTTCTCTCTCTCCTTCCTCCCTCTTCTCCCCCTCCTTTCTGATTTTCTTTCTCCTTCCTTCCTTCCTTCCTTCCTTCCTTCCTTCCTTCCTTCCTTCCTTTAATAGCCACTCTCTTAAGATGGGTATAGAATATTGTGTCTTACTATTAATATAAGTCGTCTTACATTTGAGGAGTTGGGTTACTGGCCGAGGTATGGGAACTCTTCATGAATGAAATTCTCCATCACATAACGTGATTTTTAACTCCTCAGCTAGTGGGTGGAAGACAGAGGCTACCCCAGCTGGATGTGTGTCCCTGAGCTGGCATTGACTAACCATGACCTTGCTGCTTCTGTCTCTGTCCCCTCTGCTTTCTAGGACAACAGCGCTCCCTATGGGGCCAGGTACGTGGGCTCCATGGTGGCCGACGTGCACCGCACCCTGGTCTACGGAGGGATCTTCCTGTACCCAGCGAACCAGAAGAATCCTCAGGGCAAGGTAATCGTCCTTTGGGCATGGGCTGTATCTGCTCAGGGAGCCAGTTGGAGTTTCCCTTCTCTCCACTGCCCTGTCCTTGGCACGTCTGTGTGTGAGTGGGCAGGTTGAAAAGACATGAGACGTATTTCCCAGCAGTGAATTCAGAGGCTGCAGTAGGAGGTTTGGAGGAGAGGAAGGCTGAAGTTGTTGGTCCTGGCGATTTTTCGGACCTAGTGCCCGTCCTTAGCCATGAGCCAGCGGTGGGTTCTCCCACCTTCCACAGCTGGGTCTGGCATTTAGCTTCAGCACCAGAACTGGTTTTGGATCCCAGACCCACTTTGAGAATCTAATGAGACTTATGGACCCACTTCTCAGGCAAAACAATGCCTGAAACATACACAATCCACACATTTTCAGGGGATTCACTCACTGGTGACCCGAAGTCCTCCTAAGACCCCCTAGAAAGTTCCCAGACTCCAGAATAGGTTCTGTGTGCTCAGAACTCATTCACTATTTCTGGAAAGGTGGCTCCTGGAAGATCTTAAGCAACTTGATGACACAGAAATGAAAACACGTGTATTGTCGAGTAGGCACCTTAGTATCCAAACGCATCTGTCTCGAATAGAACCTCCCACGGAAAGGTGTTTGATGTTTGGCCAGTCACAGAAATCATAGCAAAGCAGGCAAATCGAAACCCAGACCTGACGCATTCTCTGACCTACCGGCATCTGGCCGCCCGTAGACGTGACTCCCACAGTGGGCGATTGGAATGCCAGGTTCAAAGCCATGATCCGCTCGAACAGCACAGGCCACCCAAGACGAGGTTTTTAATGTGCAGGTCGGTGTGTTGGGCATTTCTCTTCACCTGAGTGTCGAGCTCATGTCTATGAACCTGTTGGACTAAAAATCGCAGAAACATCTGCACAAGTGGTGATGGGTCAAAGAGAAGCGTCATGGAGAATTTGGGGAGATTACATGAGAGGTGGGGACAACTCTTACGTAGAACCACCCTGGGCTCCTCGGTTCCGACAGAGAGAACGTTAGCACTGGTTAGGAAAAGGATTTAAGCTGAGTCAGGGAACACCCATGCGTCATCACACGAACATTCCTGCAAGCAGGTTAATTCCATGCCCCCCAACCCAGAATGAAAGTGCCGTGGCCGCCTCCTCTTTCTGTCTCAGCTCTCATGATCTCTGTGACGACATCTGTGTGTGTGTCTCCTCGAGCCATGGAGAGGTTAATTGCAGAAACAAATCGATCATGTGGCCTGCGGGCCACGGCAACCCTGTAGCCCTACTGTGCGTTAAGAGGAGTGTACTGCGACGATGGTGCCTTGTGAGAGCGCGGGGCTTTTTGTTCCTTTTTTGAAGTATCTGAATCAGCGTGGTATAGATGACCTGAGACTTTATCATCAGATGCCCCAAAACCCCTGCCCTTGAGCCCCCAGAGCAAGGCAGGGGAGGAGCCAAGTTCTACAACTTGCCACTCTGCCTCCCTGGAGAGTGTGGCCTCCAGCATCCGTCCTGTGGACAGTCAGGGCCCCACGCTGGACTCCCCCCAGCCAGGGCCTCCTAGCCGGGCCTGCAGGCTCGGTTCGCCTTGTTACCGAACCAACGGGACAAAGGGTACCAGGGCCTCGTTCTTCCTAGAAAAGAGGCAGGTCGCACACCCAGGTCCCAAGTCAGGGAGTTGCTGCCCAGAGGTGCCCGCAAAGGCGAACGGGGTGATGCACCCCGCCCGCTGGAAGGTCCCCATCTCTGCTGAGGGGCACGACCCACACTCCCTCACGAGACAGACGGAAGTCCAGCAGGTGGGAGTCCGGGTCAACCGCTGAGGGCGCGGCTCGAGGCCACTGGCCCAGCTTGTCCGCCTGCCCCTGTCTCCCCACAGCTCCGGCTCCTGTATGAGTGCAACCCCGTGGCCTTCATCATAGAGCAGGCGGGAGGCATGGCGACCACGGGCACCCAGCCTGTGCTGGAGGTGAAGCCGGAGACCATTCACCAGCGGGTGCCCCTGATTCTGGGGTCCCCGGAAGACGTGCAGGAATACCTGGCCTGCGTACAGAAAAATCAGGCAGGCAGGTAGTCGTGAGCTTGGCCCCGCAGAACCTCTTGTCTCATACTTTGTGTGAAGGGCCCTAGAGGAACGACAGGCAGCGGCAGAGGTGACGAGTCATAATAACCTGCCAACCCCCCGATTTACAAATGGAAGGGCAGCCCCAAACGGCTGGTTACAGGCCTGGAGGACAAAGGTGATTCTGTGTCAGTCAGTGGCTAACAATAAACACCCCCACGTGCAAAGAACAACTCGGATTTGTCTTCCGTCCTGAACAGGGGTACATAGGGTTGTAATTCCAAGTCTTTTGGTTCAGGTAATCAGTGGGTTGGTGGAGCAGGTAAGAACTGGTCTTGGCTGGCTTAAAATTTAAATGGAATGTCTGGTCCTGTAGTAACTTATTTCCTTTCTCCTGAAAACAACAACTGCAACATACCGGTACATTTGCTGTGTACATTATATATTTAAATGTATGTTTATATTTTTTAAATGGCTGACTTAATTTCCTAGAAGGACTTTTTCTTATTCTGGTTGAGGCTTGAGTTAGAAAGAATCTCACGGCTATTCAATTCTAAAACTTTGGATGGAGTCATTTTGGAGAACAATAACTTGAATGAACGCTCACCGGGTTAAAAAAAACATGAGGTTACCTGCTGACAGACCTAAATACTACACCGAGTTCATATTGCAAAAATTAGCACCTACTTTTCTCAACCCCTTAACTTTTCATTTTTTATTTTGAGGAGAAATGTCGTAACCAGTCCTAAGACTTAACCAGAGTGCGTCCAAATGATGTCCACAGTGGGATGGGGAGGCAAACACATCAGGAAACTCAGCTTGCTTTAAGAATTGCTATAGACGTACATGAACTTGGAGGCCACACACCCTTCACGAACTCTTGATGGATCAAACCCAGAACTATTTACAACAAAGTCAGGCTTAACTCAGAAAGTCAAGAATGATTCACATTAGAAAATCCACTAGAGCAAGGCAGTAGGTTAAGGCGGAGGTGGGTAGGGGGCTAGGAGTAAGCCTGGGAGGAAGCAAAGTTCACCTTTCATTCTTGAGGGTTGGGTTCAGACAACCCAAAGGCAGATAGATGTCCACCTGACTCTAATTCAGGACTCAACATCGTTCTTCAATCCTCTGCAGCTCGGCGGCGGTAACAGAAGCAGCAAAATCTCAAAACGTAACCCAAGAAAAAGAAGTTTCATCTTTCCAAAATGGAACAAAAGAATTTCTTTTTCTAGGAGAAATTCTGATTCGAACCGATGGGCTGTTACTGATGTATTAGACACTCCATCTGAAACTTACCATCTCAAACGGAAGTCTCCAACTTCTTTTATGAATGGCACGGTTCGCAGCATGTCTAGCGCATCCTCTAAAGACTGCCGGCCAGGAAAGGGAGGTGTTCTTGGAAACAGAGCTGAGAGAGGGCACCTTCAATCACGTGTGTGAAGGTTAAGACCCCTCGCCGTTCCCGTGCGCCCTTCCTCACGCTGAGAGGTCGGGTCCCTGCACGTTAAGGAACAAGGGACCAGGGAAGGATATGGGGCTCCACTCGGTTCTCAGAGGCTATCTGTCAGCCAGGCTGGGGCCCTGGTGCAATCAACCTGGGTGGCCAGGCAGGGCCCAGAAAGACCATGGGGTGGGCTCTCTGGCCTCAGCGAATCGTAGACACCATTTCCTCTCGGTTTCTCATTTTCTCCCAATTGCCTTCCCCGTTTAGGTGCTTGTGTGTCTCAGGAAGAAACTCACCGTTCTCTCCATTTTCAAACATTCCCCCCTAAAACACTCTGGACAGGCCTGGCTCCCCTGGGGCAAGCTGGGACCTCTCATTGGTTTACATTATACTTTGGGCAGGTGGGCATCAGCACCCGGGAACAAGTCTTTTTACTGCGCTCCCAGTGCCCCTGGGTCCTGAAACCCTGCCGTGTGGACCTGGCTTCAAATCAACACGCTTGCTTCCCACTTTCTCTAAGTGCCGGTTCCCTGTTCCCCAGAGATTCTGCCCGGGAATCTCGGCTCAGGCGCCTGCCTTTCATCCCGTCCTATTGTCTGGTCCCTTGGGGTTCACTGCAGGTTCTTCTTCCTCCTGGTGTTCTCAGCACCCTCCCTGCCCTTAACAGCACCAGCTCCTTCTCCAGGGTGGGACACGGAGGAGGTGACATCAATTCTGACTATCTTCCTGTGGCCACACTTTCTAGTCCTCTCACATCACAGGACCCCCAGAATCTTACTGCCAACCCAACGCTTGGCCAAAAGTTGGAACTTGCAGGACCTATGAGGGAAGGTCACCTTGAGAGTCGTAGCATGGCACACGGCCAGCACGAATGGACTTGACCGGAGGCTGCTGGGGCCTCGGACCTCCCTTGTCCTCATGAGGAACTACGTGGGGTCTATTCACGAAACACTTCCACCTACTCTGGGTATTTCCTCGCAAAGAGCAAATGTATCTATATGCTTTTCATGCCTGCAAAATACAAGGAGTTTTTTGTTTTGTTTTTTTAAGTAAATTCGGGGATTTGGTTGCTGGGTATAAATTAGGCCTCAGACTGTCAATCACTCACATGCCTCTGACCCCTGCGGCCACAGCACTGTGTTCGATGCCCAGCCCCGAATCCAGCTTTTCCTTCATCCCTTGTGGATGCAGACGGGGACATTCATGATGCCCACTGAGCCGTGTTCCCTGCACTGCAAGCCGTCAACCCTATGACACGCGTCCTGTATCTCAACTGAGGGGACAACCATCTTGTGTCAACCAACCAGGACCTCTCGGGCCCTTTTCAAGTCTGGACGTCCTATGTGTATGTGATCACTTATTTAATGTGTGAAAAGTTTTTTTTCTTATCAAAATAATTTACCTTTGTCCTTATAGATCATTTCTCAAGTTTTGCTCCATTCACTCAAGGGTTCCGACACAGACAATGGGCATAGGATCTGCATATTTATACCTAGAAGCGTCCAAAGGCCACCCCAGGGTGCCCCAACCAAATTTGGTTCCATCTTCACAGCCCAAGTACACTTTTGACTCTACAGTGTTAATGTTTTCAAAACAAAAAGAAGCCTCACCCCTGACTTGAAAATTAACTTTTATTTTTTACAGGTTAAACTTTATACATTCTTTAAAAACAATGAAAACGTTATTGGGCAAGTCCATTGTGCAAGTGGCAGTTTACAGTGTAAAATGTCACACCATTCAAATCACGGCTTGGACCTTCAATGATTCAAGAGTTGTATCCCACATAGATGAGGTGGGGTCAGTTCTAAGATGAACATCTTCCTCTGGGTGGACTATTCTTCATCACGTGTCTCTGTCACCATCCTCTCACACAATAGGGTAGCTGGCAGCTGTGGCGATCCCACAGCTGTTGTTCCGGTCTTTGGCCATATTTATGTAACCATCCATGCCCCAGTCTGTACCCCAGCTGGAAG
This sequence comes from Craseonycteris thonglongyai, assembly GCA_004027555.1. Lineage (NCBI taxonomy): Eukaryota > Metazoa > Chordata > Mammalia > Chiroptera > Craseonycteridae > Craseonycteris > Craseonycteris thonglongyai. Next base: position 7,159 of record PVKE010016307.1, on the reverse strand, counting down.
CAGAGAAGGTTTTCCACTTTACACAGAGAATCAAGCACATTTACCTTTCTCAACAAGCACATCTGACACTTGAACAGGTCACCAGACGCCCACAGATTCAGAAAGATGCAGGAGAGATGGCTGGTTTTGTTCATGGTGGAATTCCAAACCTGCACCTAACTTCTCTCCATCAACCATTCACAGAGCTGCAACATTAAAGAGACCAGGAAAGGAAACTCTTGGGGTCAGATGTGTTTCAGAATTCAGAAGCACGTGAGCCTTAGATAGGAGAATGCTATCAAAATGGTGTCAATGCCCCAGGAAGCCTGAGACAATATCTCAATGTCATGATCAAACACTCATGTGTCTTTGGTTCACCTGCAGAGAGATGAAGACTTCTGAGATTTCATAAATGTACACAAGGGTTCTAAGATCTGGGTCCAGGTCCTGATTCCAAAAAGGATTCCCTTTCCAATTTCAAACGCAAGTATTTGGGGCATTTGATACCTGTTCTTGACAATCCAAAATCTCTTGTTCTTTGAATCTCCTCCTTCAGAGCCATAGCCCACCACCAGGACTCCGTGGTCCAGGTCTTTGCTGCTGCAGTTTGGTTCATAATAAATGCCTGGGAATGAACAATTCAGTCCTGGGGTGAGGATCTCCAAGTGACATGTACAGTCACCCGGCTTCAAGACCACAGTTCAGAGAGGCGTCTCAAAATTCATGCCATGAACAAAGTCCAAACAGGACTTAAATATTTGCCAAAAAATAGTAATGGCTGACAAAAACAAAAAACAAAAAAACAGTCCAATTCAACTCACTAGAAATCAACAAAATTGAACTAAATTCAATATATTTTCTATGAAAAAAGAGTTTTCCACTAAGATCTAGTAATCAAGACTAACGTGGTTTAGTCACTCATCTACTAACATTAATTAGCATAATTAACTACAATTAGCCTTCCTACTCCTAGAATGCCAACCAAAGGTTGGTTCTATGAAGAACCCTGGAGCCACAGGATTCTTTATAGTTCTATTTATAGTAATGAGGAATTTTTGGAGAAAAGATCCAACAGCGGGAGAATAGTTAGGTCAATTAAGTTGTACCTGTAGAATTAATTACGCAGAAATACTTATGAAGAGTTGGTCAGCGTGAGAAAATGGTTAAAATGTAGTGCCCAAGGGGAACAGCACCGTGACAACCACACACACTCAGAACTCTGTCGTCTTGGAAGGCAAGATGTTTTCCATGCTGCCTGCCTGAATTTCTCTAGATGCCTAACCTTTGTTGTAGAACTGGAAGGAGGAATGGCCTGCGTCAATAGCGACAGAGATGGGTCCCACCGTTGCCACGGCCTTCATGAGGGCCCGCTCCTGCTTGTGAATGTCCACGAAGCCAGTGACGTTGGCAGCTGAATACTCGGGCCTGTATCTGCAGCGTTTATCCTTTCAAAGGTAAAGAGGGAGAAACCTCATTACGACCCACCTCCGGGGTCACGTGAGTTCAAGACAGTTTGAGGCTTAATGATTTCCAAGTCAAGTGTGTTATAAAGCATGCTAGGAGGTGAGGCGATACTGGTTCCTTTGGAACAACCTGGCATCTCTTCCAGGAGATACCCGTCGTCTACCCATCCATAGACTGTTTTTCTCTCTGGAGAAATGTGTGCTGTACGTAGAACGGAATATAATGCAGAAGTAGGAACAGAGAAGGGTGTGGTTCTGACAGTCCGCAGACACAGACTCTGCCATCCTAAAATTCTAATGATAAATAAGGCGTCTGTTTTCTCTAAAGTGCTCAACACTCAAAGGCAGCGAGAGAACGGTAACGAGACACGAAGCGCCCCTTACCTTGGCGAGATACGGGTAGGATTCCTCCGAGTCCAGGCCTCCGTTGTCCTTGACATACTGGAAGGCGTTATCCATCAGGCCCCCGTTGCAGCCCTGGTTGCCCTGGGCCCCTGAACAGTCCACCAGGTTCTGCTCGCTCAGCGAAACCAGTTGACCCGTTTTCTGGAACATCTGTCCTTCCAGGGAACCAGTGGCACTGAAAGCCCAACAGGAACCACACTGACCCTGAAAGCAAAATTTGAAAGTGCTCAGTCTACAAAAGAAGACAACAGCTGGTGTATCCAAAAGCGCCTTTAAAAGGTAGCAAACTGCATCACATCCCCCAGTCCACCACACCAAGGACAGCCACCCCTTCATGACTTCCCTCTCGGGGAGACCTGCGCACATGGTCGTACCTGATCCTTCACAGGGGTCACGTAGCCCTTCTCTCTCCAGTCCACAGATGTGGGCATCTCGTCAAAGGCAGATTCTTGGAACAGTACCCCCTTCCTGGGCTTCTGGTTTTGAAAGCCATTCATCACCTGTCTGAATTCTTCGTTGGTCTTCAAGGAAAAGGAAACAGAAAGTTGTAACGGAAGAGATTATTCTGGCAAATCGGTGATGGGGAGAAGCACAAAAAGGTGTAAGCCTGCCCCGCTCACCATGTCCCCAAAGGCATTCATGGCCATGGTGAAGCCATGTTCCCCTTGGCTGTATTCCCAATTGTGCCGTTCAATCATTTTCATGTTCTTCTCCCACACGGCTCTCCTCCAGTCTTCTTCATTCTAGAGGTAAGCATATACCGGACTGTCTGTCTGGCTATTCAAAACCAACTCAGCTTCGCAAAGGGGGCTTGCAGAGAGAAAGGAATAGAAACCGTGGCCAGGGGTGGCTTTATCCTCCTGGGAGCTGTTCTGTGGCACCCGCAGAACGATGGCTGCTGGGGAGGCACAGCCTTGTTGGGGAGCTGGCCTCAAGAAACAACTCTGCCCGACCCTCCCCACAGCTTGGAACCTTCAGCGCGGGGTCCCCCTGCCCCGATGCCTATGTGACCAACCTTGTCATACAGTTTCCCATGGGCTGCCTTCCACTGGTGCCAGGGGGCGTCTAAGCTGCGATCGAGTTCTGGAGCAGCGGACGCTACTCCCAAGCAAAGCAGAGCCAGGAGGGTGGGCGGACTCATGTTGCAAAAAACCTAGGAAGAGAAGGTCTGAGCGTCTGATGAGACCCAGCCATCTCGAGAGCCACCCCACCGGCTCCTGAGACGTTATAGCCACTAGGACGGGGCTTAAAAACAAAAAACAAACTCACAAACAAACAAAAACAACATTTCATTGATTCTCCAAGGGCTGTGGAGGCAGCCTAAGGATGTGGGTGCAGAAAGACAGCCCTGAAACCCCATCCCAGGCCTGGCAGAGCCAGTTCAACGGCCAGGCGACAGGGGGCCCCCTCCGCCCAGGGGACGTTGGTCAGGCTGCCGATCAGACCTGGGGACATCGACTCCTGGGACCCCCTCCCCCCCAAACCCTCGATCCTCACTCACCTGCAGCGGTACCAGCCGCTCAGGGTCTCAGAGGCGGGGCGGCGGGGCCCCCTGCCCGTCGATTTAAGGCTTGGCCGGCCGGCCCCGCCCCCACCGCCCACCCGCGCCGCGATTGGCTGAGCCGGCTTGTTGTGGGCGGGGCCTCCTGGGGCTGGGACTCCCAGCGTTGGACGCGGCTGGGTCCCAATTCGTCCCTGGAGGAGTCGTGCAGCCTCAGTGGACACAGAGGGGGCGAGCTGGCGCCCAGGGTCAGCGCTGAGGAGGGGTTCCCGCGCCCCCTGGGACCTGCCCTGCACACAGCCACGTGCTCTTCACAAGCCGTGGTGACTTTGACTTACATGATTTTTTTTTTTTTTTTTACTTTACATTTAATGTCAGGATGTAAAGGGCAGTTTGTGCAAACGTCTTATGCGGTGGAAAAGTCGATCTCTATAGTACATATTCATGTGCATCATTAAGAATTTAAGGGACACACACCAGAAACATGGTACGTTTCTCCCTTTTTATGACAAAACATATTCAGGGTTGAAAATACCTTCTAGGAAAAAAATTGCACCTCATTTTCCCTTCCCACTTCCCCTTTTTCTGTGCAGATTTTGGATTCTTTGGATAAAAATGGACCATGTTTCATGTGGACTTGTAAACTAATTCCTATTTAGGATGAAATTGATAAACCCCTGTCAGATGCATAGTTTTTGTTTCACTGTGATGATATGTACACAACACAAAGATGGGTATTTTAACCATTGACATTGTGGCAACTCCATCCATCTTCACCTTTCATCTTCCCATTCCGCCCTCTCCCCAACCCCTCGAAACTGCTCATCTATCTTCTCTTGCTATGAATTTTGACTGCTCTAGCTGCCTCCCATTAAGTAGAATCATGTAATGTCTGCCCTTTGGTGCCTGGCTATTTAACTTACAATATCTTCAAGATTCACCCATGTGAGCTGATTCTGGGTGGTGGGCACATAATGCGATACATGGGTGATGTAATGTGGACTTGTACATCTGGAAACTATCTAATTGTTACCAATCAATGTCACCCCATTAAATTTAACAATAAAAAAAAAAAAGATTCACCCATGTAACATGGGTCAGAATTTCCTTTTTTACTCGGTGAATAATATTCCAATGTGTGAAAGTACCACATTTTCTTTCTTTGGTCATCCCTGGATGGACATATAGGTTACTTACACATTTACTTATTTTGAATAAGGCTGCGATCCACATAGTTATAGAAATGCTTGAGTTCCTGCTTTCAGTACTTGGGGTATAGAACTAGAGTGGATATGCCAGATATGGTCATTCTATGTTTCATTGTTTTTTTCTGTTTCCCAAAGCGGCTGCACCATTTTACATTTTTATCAGCATCTCACAGGGAGGGTTCCAATTGGATATAATGTGCAAACATTTTCTCGAATTCTGTGAGCTCCCTTTCAATAAATCGATAGCATCCTTTGATGTTCAAAAGTTTTTCATTTTGATAAAGTTCAGTTTATCTGGGATTTTTTCCCCCCCTTTGGTTACTCATTCTGTTGGTTTCGTAACCAGAAAACGGGTATTAAGTTCAATATCATGAAGCTATTTGAGTTTTCATCTGAAGTTCTGTGACATATGGTGTAAGGTGAGGGTCCACCTTCATTCTTTTGCATGTGAATATTCCATTTTCCCAGCATTGTTTGTGGAAATGACCATACTTTCCCTATTGAATTGTCCTGACAAACCCATGCAATTTTTTAAAAATCAGGGCTATCTAAGTTTCGTTTTAAAGTCTATGAGAAAAATCAAAGCTCTTCTCTCTGAAACACACCTAGAGGCTTGAAGTGCTTAGGTGGTTACTAACGTATGTTGTATTGTAAGTGACTGCAGGTTTAAAATATATTTTTTCATATACCACAGTGAAAACATGGACTCTTTTTATACCACATATGCCCCAAATCTAGACTGAGACCAAAACATATCTAAATGCCAGAAAAATATGGGAGAAAGCCATTGAAGCAGGAAATTGCAACCTCTTCTTATACAAGATCTGTTCAATAATGAGTTACAGAAAGACGGCAAGTCTAGCCATTTTGTTCTTACTCCTAATCTTGTGTCTCCGTGTCTTTGTCAAATAACTGGGTGAGTGTTAATTGTTAAAATGGTTACATTTTATCCAAGTGACCCATCCTTAGCTCTGCCTTTGCCAAAATGCAGTTGGCAGACTTTCTGGTTCCTATTTATAATGCAGCATCTGTGAACTCATGTTCTTGTGTGTGTCTGTCTGGATTTCTTTTGCTCACTATTAACACAGGATATAATTCTTTATTCCGTCTCTGAAAGTTTTAAACTGAAGGGGCGAGGAAGCCGGGAAGGCTCAGTGGGTTAAGTGCTCACTTTGCAGCCCCAGGGACCGGGGATCGAATCCCGGCCCTGGCCTGTCTGGACCCATATGCTGAACTGGGGAGTGCCCCCAGTTCGGTTCTCACTGAGGTGAGACCCCGGCCCAGTTTCTGCTCTGTGCAGCCCCGTGCCCACCTGTGGAATAAAACTATGTGGAAAAATGAATGCTGTGCAACTATGGAGACTGTTCTGGGCCCTCCCCGTTCTCTCTGTCTGTCTCTGTCTCTGTATCTCTCTCTCTGTCAAAAACAATAAAAATAAATCTTTAAAAAACAACTGGAGGGACATGAACAAATCTAGGGGAGTGGTATTCAAAACCCCCAAACCACTTCCCTCTCCCTAATAGGACAACCTCCTCCAATTTGTTGAAATTCAATGAGCGAAGATTTACTCTTTAAAAAAAAAAAAAGTTTCTCATTTGTAAAGTGGTTTATTACTGTAGCCTAGTCCCTTGTCATTTTAATACCTCTAGTATTTAGGCAGCTAAAATTAAGTCATGTAATTATTAACGAGGCCTTTGTTCACTTTAACCAATCTTCTTGCTCAACTCCTTTTGTTCTCAGTATAACTTTATGCTGCCGATGTGCTGTTTCTTTGTCATGCAGAAAGAAATAAGTTCAGGGTCTTGGGAAGAGCTTTTGAGTTTGTTTTGCAGAAGGAGGGAATGTTTCCAAGGTCTCTGTGAGCAGCTGCTGATCCCAAGAGTCTGATGCAGAAAAGTGTCCTCTGACTAAAGACACACAGACGTCTCTCTCAGCTCCCTGGAAATCCCCCGCCCCTTCCTCCCCTTTAAAACTCCTCTGCTGGGTCCTGAACTTGGGAGATGGTCTTTGAACATTAGTTTGCCATCTTCCCAGGCTGCTGGCTTCCTGAATTAAGAACCTTTCCATTCCCCCCACAATGCTTGTCTCTGAAGTGCTGGCTTTCCAGTGGCAAGCAAAGGAATTGAATTTTTTATGTATATAATTTCATGGAAAAGAGCCCTGATGTTTGCATGAAGCCACTTAGGAAATAACTTACTTTTTGAGCTTCTATAACCATGCTTTTGCTTTCAGGTTAAATAGTCAGACAACTCATTAAGTAAATCAGTCAACAAGAACTAATGAAACTCTGGTCTTGTGCTCATTGTCCTCTGCTTGGTGTTTTTTTTCAGCGTTTCTTTAGAAGCAATTTACATGCCCTTTCCTAACAGTTTCTCAGGCTTAGCCCTTTCGTTTCAAAATCCGAGATTACCACAGTCAACATGAGTCAGATATTCCCCGTGGATGACATACAGGCCTGTGCTTCCTTCCTTCCTCGCTGACCCAACAGGCTTGGCAATTTCTCAATTTGTGGGTCCCCAAATGATGAAGTTTTTTTGTTTTTTTTAAAGATTTATTTTATTGTTTTTGACAGAGACAGAGAGAGACAGAGAGAAGGGGGAGGG
>PVKE010016306.1:0-32183 GCA_004027555.1 Craseonycteris thonglongyai | reverse complement strand
TGTTGTTTAATATGCCTTACCTCGGTAGCCATTGCTAAGAAGGGTAATCTGGAGAGACATTTTTTAGCTTTACATAACAAGTATCAAACAGATTATCCACCAAATTCTGAACTGAGAAAACATAAAGTTAGGGATCTTAAAACTCAATTAACAAATCAACAAAGCGTTTTTAAAAAGCCAAGGGTGAAGTCACAAGCAGTAACTACTGCATCATTCAAAGTAAGCTATCTCTTAGCAAAACAATGTAAGCCATTTTCCGACGGTGACTTTGTAAAGAAAAATTTTTTTGGAAATGTCAGATTCACTTTTTAACGATTTTAAGAACAAGAGTGAAATTGTTGCTGCAATTCAAGATCTACAATTGTCTCGAAACACAGTTGTCAAAGTCTCCACATTTCCTAATATTTTCTCTAACCAAGCATTCTTTATAAATAGTCTCACCTTCCCCTTTATTTCCATATTAATTATTTTGTATCCATTATATCACATATGTGACAATAGCCAATGAATTAGTATCATTTATATGTGTGCTTCATTCTGCATCAAGATTGCACAGTATCTATTATTAAATTTAACTATTCCTACCATTATTTTAAATCTCCTTTAAATCACTTTGCTTACTGCAGTGTTTCATACAATATACTTGCTCCAGAAACATTTGTGATATATAAATATATCAAGATCTGAAACAAGAAAGCCAAATAGAATACAACTTTAAAATTGCTTCTGGTGTGCTCAAGATTTAACAAATTTCTACTTAAACCTCTTTTTTTCAAGTCCCAATGGTTCTGAACTAAAGGTTAGAATACACAAACCTAGAATAATCTTACATTACTACGTCAGGAGAATGTTTCCCATAAATGATTTAAAACGTGTATTATATTTTCAAATCCAAGTTACATAAAAAATATTTGATTTGATTTTTTTTTTAATTTAGGTAATTGAATCAGCAAAATCATGTTGAAATGTTTTCTTACTGAAAGTGCTCAAAATAGGTGGTGTCATGAAGTGTGATTTGCTACTTCTCAGGAACAGAAGCTCTTGAAAGAGGTAGAAGTATAGTGTGACAGGAACACAGACTACCCTTGTCTCTGCCTGTCCCCATCTATACCACAAGTGACCTATCTCCTGATTCAAGAGCCAAATATGGGCATTAGGCAGGCATGTGTGGTTATGTGAGGTAAGGGAGTTGTAATTTACTTGGTAGGGAAGGAACTTCTTTCTGCATTCCTTTCCTTAAAAGTCATTACTGATTAATTAAATGTTAGGGTCCTTTAGGCCAAATGCAAAGAACTGTTTCAAAGACTTGCTCAAAACACTGTACAGTTTAGCTTGTGGGGATCTCAAAAGACCTTACGAATGACCTTTTTATTTTGATGTTGTTTTCCATTGAAATTCATACATGGCAAAAAGACCTTAAAATGTTTGTGGTTTTTCTGAATGGAAATATGGCTAGGGAATGATCTCAGTTATGGAAGAAACTACTCTAAAATCCTGGAAAAGTCATAAAAATTATTTTTCCTTGTTTTTCTTTTTCCTCTAGTAGAGAAAAGAGGAGCAGCCAAAATTTTCAAAAAGTCCTTGCATTTCTGGTGAATTTTAAAATTATCCTTTTCTTCCATTAAATATTTCTGTAACGGTGGCTAAACCATATTCCTCAGAGGTTTAAAAACAAAATCCAAGATAACTTTTTAAAAGCCTCTGGCAAATTTCCTAGTATTAAACTATGATCACATAACCTTCAGAGCTCTTCTATGAACAGTTTTTGGTGAGTAACAATTCCCAAGAAAAAGTGAATTTATTTCTTAGTAATTTCTTAGCATAAATATCATTTACTTCCAGAGCTTTTGAGGAGGAGGGAGGATGGGAGGGAGGATGGAAGGGAGGAAGGGAGGGAGGGAGAGAGAGAGAGAGAAAAGAGAGAGAGAGAGATTGAAGGAAAATAACAAAAGAGGGTAACCTCAATGTATATTGCATTTTGTTTCACCCAGTATTTCTGATTATTGTTACTTATAGCATTTACTAGTAAAATTATAGGTCAGTGTTCCTGTTCTCTCTGTCTCTCCCTCTGTCTCTCTGTCTCTTCCCCAGTGTTTGGAAGTGACAGTAAAAGTAACTTTAGATGAATCTGTGACTGGGAGTCAGAGGAATGAATGCAATGATTGACTGCTAAAGGAGTCACCTAAGAAGAATCAACCAGAGTCATGACAAAAGTGAAATGCATAGTAATGCATTGTTCAAATTGTGTCACTTAAGGAGCATTCACAAAATTGTTTTCTCCTGTAGGGGTTTATGGAGCATTGGCTTGTAGCTAACTGCACTGTCATTTTTATGCTCGGGAAGGGTGTTTTTCTCTGTGGAATGTTTGGCTACTCAGGAGAGGATGAGATTGAAATTTTCATTTACGTTACTATGATAAAGCTTTTATGAAATAAACAAAAAAATCCACAATCTACAGGATTATTATACTTACCATCCATTCTTATTTAATATAGGGATCAAAATGTAGATTCCCTTGTTATGATTATTGTTTATCATTTGATGTAATGTCCATTTCTCTTTAATTGTGGAGTACATTTTCTGTGGATTCATTAAAGAGAATATTCTGCCTATTAAGAGTGCCTTAATAGTTCTGTTTTACAGAGCTTCTACATGTCTGTCTGCTAACTATCAGCAGACACTTGCAAAAATAGTAAGGAAAAGTCTAAGTCAGAAATGAGTATTTTGTAGACTGGGAGCAAATTTAAGAGTAATACCAAATGAGATAATTCTGCTATTTTTTCTTCTTTCTTCGAAAATTGTTGAACTCTGTACTGGCTGATACTTTTGCTTCTAATTTTATTTTAGCTATTAATCATAATATCTTATTACCTTATATTTCACCTTAATAAATTTGTATCAGGACGTACTATTTTGGATAGCTACATGATGTGGCATTTAAAAATTCCAGACAAAATGAGGAAGGGAAAATACCTCTAAACTTTGCTTTTGTTGGACGGGGCACAATTTTCAAGCAATCCAAGTGACTCATATATTTGGACTGCTGAAACATTAAATATTCCTTTCTTACTCCCTCTCTTTCTCTTTCTTTCTCTCTCTCTCTCTCTCTCTCTCTCTCTCTCTCTCTCTCTCTCTCTCTCTCTCTCTCTCTCTCTCTCTCTCTCTCTCTCTGTCATTCTCTCATTTTCCCTGTCCCTTCCTCCTAGGTTCTTCCATACTCATGATGTATATACACCAAAAAAAATATATCACAACATATAAGTAAATATACAGATGCATGACAACAGAGTTTGAAGGAGTCAATCTGAGATAATAATAAACAACATAAATCTTAGAAGAGCTACACTTATAAGATAATTATATTGTTTTGTAAAGCTATTTGTCGAAGTATTCGTATGGAGTGTCTTATGTTTCTTATTGTTTCTGTTTTGGAAAAAATTCTTCCATTCCTACATATGAACCGTGGCTTACCAAGGTGTTTTTGTATAATGTTGAAGACAATTGTTCAGACTCAAATAAGTGGTGATAAAATACTGCTTTGAACTTTTATTCTTTCCTTAATTGATCTTCTATGTCCATTACATTTATTATGTCCACTCCAGGCCTAGCATTGACAGCTCATGCTAAACCTACTTATAGTGAATTCAGCTACAGCCAATCGTTGTTTTTTTTTTTAACTGCATTGAAATCCAAGATTGGTTCCTTGTAACAAAATGCTAATTACAACTATGGTCATAGAAGATCTTTCACAGACCATTTTGACTCTGATGAGATTTATTTCTGGAGTCTCATGCTTGCCTGTAAAACCAATTAAATGTTTATTTTCTCCCACTAGTCTTATAAAGTCCAGGCGTTTTCAACTAAAAATTTAAGCATTTGTCTTTACATTTGTATCATTGGCTGTATTTAGGCTGGGGAAAAAGTAAAAGGAGCATGAACTGTTTTAGTATTACCTGTAAAAATGTGATAAAATGGGGACTTTCTCAACCTTATCAATAATAGCTATTCTAGACTCAGATTTACAAAGTCTAGGATCAGCCAAAAGACATGGTGATTTTGCTTTCCAGGTTTAATTCAACATACATTTATTGAGCTTCTATAGCTGAGAATGTCTGCTAAGAATAAGATTTAAAGACCTTTGATAGATTATAAAGAAGTATGTATAAAAAAGGCTTCACCAGTAGATAAGCATCATGGAGAAATTCTAAGCTAAAATGTGTGAAAGAATGTATTCTGCATTAGTAATAGGAATATAAGGGAGTAGTAATGAAAGATGAATAATGGGATACATTTTCATAAAGATGATCTGGGAAGAAATCTTGCGAGGCAGAAGAAAATTGGTATAAATATGGAGAGCTGTAATTTTACTGTGACTTTAGATTGTTTTCTTTTTTAGTATCTACAAAGAAAAATATCTGAAGGACTATATACATTAGACTAACAGTAGGTATCCTTGATGATGGGATAATTACAGTAGTATAATCAATACTTTTAATGTTTAAAAAATACATAATTATAACCTAAAAGAGTAAAATATGGTATTTCAATGGCTGTTTTAAATAATATTTTAAAGAATTTAATTGGTAAGATCTAAGTGAAGTTGGGAGCTTTTTAGAAGCCAAATTATAATCAAAATAACATTTGTGTCTATTTTGGTAAAATAGCATTTATGTCAAAATAGCATCTGATGTTCATGAGAAATGAATAGAAAACTATTTTTGATTTGCTGAGAGACAGGTAGTTCTCTCTACCTGGAAAAACCCTTGACCATAAGTAAGCCTTAAACTTAGGATGCCACACTTGACTTCAGTCTCTTCATTTGAAAAAGAAAAAGTACAAGGAAATCCGTTATATAATCCTAAGTCTCCATTGGCTTTAAAGTTCTCTGATTCCAGTTTCTAGAAAACGTTAGAAATACTTGGCATAAAATAAGGTCAGATGACAGGGTATCAAGATGATCAAAATGGTCAGGCAAAAATGGCCTTCTCCGTTTTGTCACATAAGACATGGCGTAACTCTGGTTTCACCTGTTCTAGAAAAATTATAAATTTCTAACCAAACACTATCAGCATCTTCTAGTCTTAGAGACTTAGACTAACTCTACACTTACTTGGTGTTCATATAGTTCTTTGAAATTTATTTTGAAAAGTTTAGTGCACTCACATTCTTTTCTCATATTTCATAAATGTGATGTGACAATGACAATATTTTATTTCTTAAAAAGTAAGCATGAAACATATAGAAGTAGTAAGATTGAATATTATAGCAGGTACTCAGTTAACCTTAAGAGAATTGCCAAATATCATATTGAAATAGTGTCCAAGTAATTTTAAACACAGTTTTCTCACTCAGTGTTTTTTCCTTTAAATATGCAAAATCAGTCTCATATTCAGCCAAACTTTTCAATAAGAGGAGAAAAAAAATAGAAAAGTCAAGCATCATATTTTTCTCAATTATAGGGTTAAGCAATCATAAACTTTGAATGCCTTTTCTTTAAATATATCCAGAAGTTTTAGATGTTTAAAATACAATTATTAGTGTATATTTTTAATATTAATTTTTACTGGGTTATTTTATCAGTAGAATGCATCTGGCTTTTTTAGTCATAAGTACTATGTTTGGCACACAAGTTGTGCTTAGTGGAGTTATTAACTGAGTACTATATACATAGAATTCTGAACACTCCCAAGTGTACAGATATACAAATTTACACACTTCGGGTTAATGCCTCTTATTTTGATACCCTAAGTCAAGAATCATTCAAAGTAAAGAGAGGACACTCCATAGAATGTGGTGGTAAGCAAAAGAACAGCTACCGAAAGATGTCCCCATTCTAATCCCCAGAATCTATGAATATGAACCTGAATGGTAACGTGGCTCAGGAAAATAAAGGTTGTCTATGGAATTAAAGACTGTTACTCAGCTGACACTGAGATAGAAACAATATCTTGGATTACCCTGGAAGGCCCAGTTTAATCACAAGTCCTTAAAAGTAGGAAGAGGCCAAAGAGGTGGTAGTATGGAGTAGCAGAGGTTGACAGATGGGCTGTGACAAACGTGTCGAGTGATTCCTAAATTTGCAAACATTTTTCTTAGTGATTTGACCATGGTGTTGGCTAATTGGTGCCCACTGACCTTAAGCTCCTACCTTCCCACAGGAGAGAGGGGCTACTTTCCTGATGATATTTAATGAGGTAATTCCCAGATCTTTGAGGAAGACGTTGCTAGGTTATAAAACTGTCAAGCATCAATAAAAAATATCTATATCTCAAAGGGGCAGAGAAAGAATTACAGTCTTTGCAAGTAAATGCCTAGAATCAGCATTAACTGAGGGAAACACAGTGGTCACTGCCCAGGTGTCAGGCTGTCCAATTTCTCTGCACAGATGAAATTCAAGTGGTGCCCATGGGTAGACAGTCAAGAAGAATTCAGTGCCTCTACTTACCAACAAAATGCCTCTTGACATCAAAAACATGAAGATAAAATGAAGAAGAGAATGAGAGCTTTGTGTTTCTAACTGCTCACGGTATCATTTCAAAATCGGAGAAGTGCTGGTCATTTCAAAGAGAGAGACTGCACAAAATTTATGCTTCATATGAAACAGAGTTTTAATCTATCTATAAAACAGTGCAATGACATAGGACAAAGGGATGAGACAAAATGCGAAGTCATCACAAACCTCTTACTTCCCACAGTCCTCACAAACCCGGTGAGGTCATTGTTCTTTCTGAATCTGAAATATGTCATATGACTCATACAAGAGAAGGCATTACTTAAAAAGATGCCTATGTTGGTAGAATTTGATGATATTTTATGTGGCATGTGGAGCTGAGAATAACAAATCCAGTTTTTGAATTATGTGTAAATAGTAGAGCAAAGCTATAAAGAAATTGAATTTCAGTATTATATATCCCAAGTCTGAGTGCCACTTATGTCTGTGACTATTCTGAGAAATTGGGAAAAGGGTTCACCGACTGAATTTCTCATTTTTTATCTGTAATGTGGAAACAATTTTGACTCCATTTGCTCACTTGGGTTCACCCCCAGTAAACTTGCTGTAATGCAGATAATTCTGATTTGCTCTCACCTCAGTGCCTTTGCATGTATTATTCTCTGCCTGGAATGCTTTTACCCAGACAAAATGTTCACTCTCTCAGTTCCTGAATATCTTTAATAAAATGTTGTTTCTCAGAGACGCCTTTTCTAATGGTGTTATATAAAACGTAAGCCATGCTTCTGAACTTCTTGTCCTCTTTTGCTGATTTATTTTTTCATCACGTAGTCACCAGGTAGAGGGGGAAAAATAATTTTCCCTCTACCTTTTTAGGTTCTTGACTGAAACCCCCAACCCTTGTAGTAGAAGGCAGATTAACAAGAGAAAAACAATAATAAATTTAATAACATGCATACCTTCTGTATACATGGAGCAAACCCAGGAAAACTGAACAACACCCCCAGCCCCTCCCAAAATGGCCCAAACTACCGCCTTCAATACCATCTCCAGATAAAGACAAAAAAAAAAAATGTTGGGAGTGAAGGGAGACAAGGATGGGAGATTATTAGGCGAAGCACAGTAAACAATGGTAAGGCCTTGTACAGATTTAAGTCTCTGTCTTCTTTTTGACACATCCTTGCTTCCTGGTACAGAGAGCGAGACACCTTTACAAATGAAGATTTCCCTCGTAAATGTCAATGTCTCTTGCAGAAGGGTGACTTTTAGTGAGTTTTCAGAGCTTCTCCTATGTCTGCTGTTTCTTAAAAATAACTATCTCTAGGAAGGAGAACTGACTCAGTGGTGAGCATACAGTGCAATATACAGAGGATGTATTATAGAATTGTACACTTGAAACCTATATAATTTTACTATCCAATTTCACCCTGATAAATTTAATAAATAAATAACTATCTCAAAGTAACATCCTTGGGCCTAATAGATATATTTGGGGCAGTATATCTGCTCCCCTTCAACCATCTAACATACAATGTATTTTATGTATTTATTTTGTTAATTGTCTATTTCCTTCCACTAGAATATAAATCCCCATTGAAAGGAAGTCATGTTAATTTGTCCTCTGTACTGTCCCCAGCATTTGGAACAGTGCCTGATAATTATAGGTGCTCATCAAATAATTGCTAAATGAATACATCCTTCAAGGGTTATACTATCACTAATTGCTCTCTCAAAAAACAAACACCCTGGCTTGTGAATGTTTCTCTGAGTATTTTATTTTTCTGTTGCAAAATCAGTGGAATAAATTAATAGTTTAACTTGAAAGGTAATTTGTCTGACTCCTAACAGAAAATTGCTATAGTTCTCGTAAAATGTAGCTGGCCTATTTGGTCGAACCTTCACTGTTATCATTACATCCATCACTCCAAACTTCTTGCACTGTTCTTACTACCTGTCCTTCCCTGAGAGACACTTCAATGTCAGACCCTGGAGCCTGTCTATCATCCTGTCTCATTAAGCTTCCTGAAATCCTCTATATCACCCTGATGGCAATTCCACCAACAAACTCGTAGATGATAGGACTCTATCAAGTACAGATATGACCTGCAGCAAAAATGATGTGAAAAGATGACATATTTAACATGCATAATACAATTTTCACTTGTGAGTCAGATTATTTGTGGGACATCCATACCAGCAAGAACCTAGTAGATCTGACATCATATTGAAGCATCACCAACTTCGGCTCCATTTTAAATGACTCCAGTGTGGATAGAAGGAGAGACAGTGAATCATATTTGCAAGTCTTGGCTTTTTCCCTCCTATATTCCTCTTTAATCCATTTGCAGAATCTGACACAAGATGGAAACTTGCACAGTTCTCAGGCACTGCTCTTCACTTTATTTTCACCCCAACTAGGATTTGTAAAGCTATGAAGCGGAGTCGAGATTTCATTCTGCAACAGGAGTCAAGGTGTAGGAATGCCAACTTGTGATCAAGGGAAGACTAAGGCAGTCAGGTGGGTAGAAGTCTGGGTTGGTATCCTCTTAGGAGAAGAACTGAAATAAACCTCCTGCAGAATCATGGGCTCCGGTAACTCTGAGCGAAGCTTGGGTGAGAATATGACTGGAGCCAGGAACAATAGTTACTTCAGAAAATAGTACCAGCTTCACATCAACACTTGAAAACAATGAATCATCAAGTTCTGAGATGTCCTCACCATAAAGTATGGCAATGTAGGGGAGGCAGGGTGTGTTTTTGGCTGTGCCTGGAAATTAAACTGACATAAAACAGTTAAACAGGAGAGAGACACACAAATGTATATATGTTTTACCTGACACGGGAGCCCTCATAAGGAAATAAGACCCCAAGAAGTGGCAAGCCCTAAACATTGGTACTAGGTTGAATAAAGAGGGACAATTGTGGAAGAGATAGTTGCTCTCTTTATCTGAAAAAAGACAATGTTCATCTTTATTTGGAGATATATTTAATATAAGTATGCCAGGGGCTAAAGGAAGATAAAAATTACCCTCGGGAAAGCTGGGATGGCTCAGTGGGTTGAGCACTCATCTTGCAGCCCCAGGGTCAGAGGATCATATCCTGGCCCGGCCCGTTCAGACCCATATGCTGAACTGGGGTGTGCCCCCAGTTTGGTTGCCACTGGGGGGAGTGTCCCACGTGGAAGAACCCCAGTTCGGCTCCCACCCCATGTGTGTTTCCCATGCAGGAGACCCCTGGCCTGGTTCCTGCCCTGCATCCCACACCCCACCCACCCACCTGTGTGGATCGAAACAATGTCAAAAACTGATGACGTATGACTACGAAGACTGCTCTGGGCCCTTCCTCTTCTTTCTGTCTCTGTCTCTCTCTCTGTCAAAAAACAAAAAAATAAATCTAAAAAAATACAATAAAAATAAATCTTTAACAAATAAATTGGTCTCACAGAGTCTGATTGTACAATATTCTCTTGGCTTTGATTCCCTGAAAAAGAATGTTGTTTTTTGTGGGGTGTGTGTGTGTGTGTGTGTGTGTGTGTGTGTGTGTTTCTGGTATAGAAAGGGCATCATCACACTGGAGTGTTTATCTCTTGTTTTCAGGAAGAAAAGGTGAGATTAGTACACCCTTCTTACATCTGTTGTTTTTAAGTGTCTTTAGCTCACAGTCATCCTTATGCCAAAGTGGCGTATTTGGGGGTGGCAAATTATTCCACCTCTCAGCAACATTAATATATAAAACTTTTAAATCAGGAGTTATCAACTGCTTCTTACAGCCATGGAAACATCTTGTTGATTTATACTCTTAAAATGTTTTATTAGAAATGTATAAATTCCCCATGCCCTAACAACACAGAAGTTTTTTAATTCCTTGCATGAGTTTTACTATACTTTAAACCTCAATTAATTTAATTTTAAAGCAACATTAACTGAATAAAAAATTCCTAACTATCTAGAATAAGTGGAAAAAATATCCCTGTTTTCAAGTACATCATAATGTTAGATCCAAGCCAGATTATGTTTTCTAAGTCTTTAGAATAGTTGATTCGAACACAGTGGTCTTCAAATATAGAAAAACTAGATTCTTTCCTGGATTAAATCTTATATCAGTCCCTAATATAAAAAACGTATGAAAGCTAAGCTAGCATCTCCCCCAGTGAACACGTACACTCATCTGAAACAATGATATGGAAATTTGAAATCCTAAGGCTTGATAGAACACCAGTTGAAAGCCAAGGTTCCTAAGCCAGTCTTCCTTTTAACTTGATAAAAGAACCAATATTCTTTTGAAGCCCCTATAAGATTGTGAGAATAGCAGCGTCTTCAGGAATGTGTGGGTAGGGAGTTGTATAAAACTGTAGTGTTTTGCCTTTGCTGTCAGCATGGAGAGTCTTATACCTGCTACAAGGAGCCCTTCTCAAAGGCCTGGTGTCATGTCGGAGGGACAAGGCCTTTCTATAAACACTTTCCAGAGCAACAGATCAGATGCATGCCTGATCTTTGGGCACACTTTCAAGACGTTGTACTTTAGAAGCTTGGCCTTATTTGTGTTGGTATTTTCCCACCTCTCCTCCCTTAAAATTCTGACATTTTCAGTCAAAGTGTTTTCTAGTCACCGGAAGCTAGGTATGCCCGGAAAAAACAGGTGCCCCTCTCCGTGAACTCCGTAAATCCCGAGCAGAAAATAGGAAGGAGAGCAGAGCACACCACCCCAGAATCAGCCTCTTTGGCATGAATATTATTTCAAACTGGCTATTTTTAAGAAACAGCAAACATAGGGAAAGCTTTGAAAACTGAGTCATAGAAGTTATTCTTTTGTAACAGACATTGTACATTTACAAGGGAAATCTCCATGTATAAGGTCCTATTATTTCAAAATAGAGTTTCTAAGCAAAACTGGTACAGGCATTTTGTTTTTTAATGACAAATTTGAAATGACATTAATTTAAATTATGCAATACACAGATGATGTAATGTAGAATTGTATACCTGGAACCTATAATTTTTACCAACCAATAAATTTACCCCAATAAATTTAACAATTAATAAAATACAATAAATAAATAAATAAATAAATAAATACCCTATAATAGTATCCACATACCTTATCTCTTCAACCTAATTTTAAAGATTTATTTTTATTGTTTTTGACAGAGAGAGCGAGAGAGAGATACAGAGACAGAGAGAAGGGGGAGGGCCCAGAACAGTCTCCATAGTTGCACATCATTGGTTTTTCCACATAGTTTCATTCTACAGGTGGGCGGGGCTGCACAGGGCAGGAACTGGGCCGGGGTCTCACCCTGGTGAGAACCGAACTGGGGGCACTCCCCAGCTCAGCATATGGGTCCACACAGGCCGGGGCCGGGATTCGATCCTCGGTCCCCGGGGCTTCAAAGTGAGCGCTTAACCCACTGAGCCATCCCAGTTTCTCTCTTCAACCTAATTTTAATACTGATATTTGTTTTAAATATAAATTTGCTGTCTTCCTAATAACACGTGACCAGAAGGAGCAAGTATAAATAATTTACACGTGCAATGATTTAGCATGCTATTAAGTCCTTTATTGTCATCTTAGAAATTGTAAGAATTACTGACCTTTCTCACATCAATTTAAAATGATTGTCAGAAAAGAAAAAGAAACAAAAAACCTCAGAGCTCATTTCCTCCAAGTCCTTTGTACCCTTCCTGTGACAGTAACTCAACACCCTAGACAATGATAGATAATGTAGATTATTTGTTTTTTTAATATTTTTGTTTCTTTTATCCAACAATTTACCCTGTTGTTGTTTTTTTATCTGTAGGTAGAAAAACTAAATCAGAATCCCTTTATCACACTAGCTATTCAGATAACTATTCAGATATCTCCGGAAGACTCTGCTATTGCTCTGACACATATCAACTTCACTATCTTGTCTTCCATGTTATCATGTTTTCTTTAATGTGGAGTTCCAGAATTCAATATTGAGGGGAAGCAGAACGTGCCACTTGGGTACGTGGATAGTTGGTTTCAAGATGAAGACCCAGCTAATGCTAGAAAAACTTGGTCACTCTCCCTCAACGGCCTAAGGGAATTCAGAAGGGGCCTGAGCCAGGAGAGCTATCAGCAGAGAGAGCTTGTATGTCAGAAAGACTTATCCACATAGCCTGGCAAAAGTTTGTTTACCAAACATTAGCGCTTCTTGTCTTCCTCCACTTGGAAGCCCGGGACCCCTGCCCTCCTTAGCTAGCACAGGTCTTCAAGCTTCAGGTGCCTACTGCCTTTGAGTCTCATATTAAATGGGGCTCACATACATGTGAAATCACTTTTTCTCCTGTTAATCTACTTTATGTCAATTTAAGGATTAGGCCAGCCAAAGAACCTAGGAGGGAAGAAGGGCACATTTTTCTTTCGCTACCACTATGCTGTTCCAGGTGTGATAAGAAGTAGTCACAATACCTTTGGAGGATTAACAGCTCTGACTTTGCTGACCAGCACACTTCACCTGACACACAACGAGTTCCAGTTTATTCAAGCTGCAGGGCAGCTTAACAGGTACTACTATGCAAATAGTATTCCCTATGGAGTATGAGGATGATTGAGACACACCCTTAGCACCTGTAATTTGTTGGTGTCTGTGTGTTGTCCCATTCAGTCTTTAGCTTGATGTACATTATTGATTGCCCTCACTGAGTGAGGTGGAATCATAAGACCCAGGTGTAATGTTGAGAAGAAAAACCCCGGCCTTGCTCTTGTTGCAATGCATTCTTGTGGGTGAGCATGTCATTTAACAAAACATGACCTGATGGTGCATTATTTAACTCAGCATCAATGCAGCTAAGACGGCCACAGTGAAATGGAGGATGGCAGGGAAGTTTATGACCTTGAAGTGATGCTTGAGATATGTTGGGCAGGATGGTTAGGCATGAACTTGATGAGAATGGAAAAAATACATTCCAGCAACGAGATTTCCGTCCATGTTTCTAAGGCCATACGCAGCATTGTGATTTCTAGTAACTGAAAGGAGGCCATGGTGACTCGTGTTGAGAAAGCTGATGCAGATGAGGGGTGGGCAGCTCATGTTGAGTTTCGTGGCTATAACTGGGGCAAAGGAAGAGCAAACCTGCGAGTGGCTGGAGGCCCCTGACTGAAGGGAAGCAAGACAGTGAAAAGGTCCAATTGCATTTTGTACCCCTCCCCACCCTGGCTCTCTACATTGGTCTAGTTCATACATCCTTAATTGAAATTTGGTTTGTCTTTATCTCTGTCTCCCAATTGTGCTTTATCAAATGTTCACCAACAAATAAATCAACATTAACAGTGTTTAACAGAATAAGGTCAAAAAGAGATCTTAGGCTTACCAAGAACTTTTTTTTGTCTAATAAAAGTGACTTACATTTAAAGATCAAAGGAAGATACCAAACAACACATTTTCTGTTGTAGGTATGCTTCGCCCAACTTGCATTAAAACATACATTTAAAGCCATTCTAGGTTATGAAAGTCCTTTTCCTTAATGCTGTTGGTTGGAGAAAGAAAGCAGGCAGTGGACTGGACCAGCTGGCCTGGATCTATTGTTCCTGGCAGGCTGGGTGTCCCTGTAGGATCCTGCACATCATTTCCGTACATGCTGGTTGTAATTCTGGGCTGGAAAAGGTTTTATTAGTCTAGTTAGTGCTTTGATGAATCTGTGAGCCTAAAGAGATGCTCCCAAGTTTTACTTTTCCTCTACTTTTTCCACTTAGCATTCAGGGCATCTTCAGTTAGGGCTAAATTATTATCCATGTTTTCATTGATGCCAATGAAAAACTTAAGCCACTTTGATTGTTTTGTCTTTCTGACTTATTATTAAATATTTCAGGGTTATGGGCATTGGCTCTCCTTAATCCCAAACCACAGATTCCAATATGAAATGATGTAGGCTCGTGAAAGAACAGAGAATAGGTGTATATATATATATATATATATATATATATTTATATATATATATATATATATATATATGTAGGAATATATATGCGATTAAAGAAAGCTCTAGGAAATAGTAATATACTGAAAGGTACAAAGAGAAGGCAAAATGATAACTTTATGCTGGGAAACAAATTTCTAGACCTAGATCGAGGTTTAAAATGGAGTGAAATTTATCTTTAGCACACGCTTACTTTCCTTTTGTCCCTCCTTTCACCTCTTGCCCTCCACTAGCCACAGGGACTCAACTTTCCCTCCATGATTGGCCTGACTTCAACCCTGTCCGGTCCTGTTCTCCAAAGTCTTGCTTTATTTTTGAACAGTTGGTTATTCTTTCTCTCATTCTTTCCACTCCCAACAACATAACTCTTTTTTCCTTGGTTAGCCAATAGCAACTTGGCATACTTGATAACTGAGAAAACCAATATAATTTAATTAAAGGTAGGTACAATTTTAGACTGTGTGGGAGAGGTCTCTTTGTTTAGGCAATGGAATTATCCTTTCTGTTTTGTTTTGTTTTGTTTTAATTATATATATATATTTTTAATTTAGTATTTAGCATGCCTAACTCTGATCCCAGGTAGATCATTTAACATGAGCATCTTTTTTTAGATGACAGAATTAAAAGATGATCAATAAAATATCTCCCAACTCCTACATATTTTCATTCTTTGCTGAGAAATTTCACTCTTCTGTGCTCCCTTAGGGAGCTTTGTTCTCATAGGTCTCTCCAAATACATTATTGGCCCCCAAAAGTTGCACATGGGTGGATATGGGGTGTGTGTATGTTTTGTAAAGCAAGGCCCTAATTATATGTTGGGGTGTTTGGATTACATGGCTCATCTAAAATGCCTTCCAGGTTATACAGTGCATGATTTATATCTTCACTATAATTTCCATCTTTTAGAATTATAAATATACGGTAGGATAGATTGTTAGCTGACTACGTTTTTGCAAACCATTTTTCCTGCTTCTTTAGAATATAACACTTCAGAATTTTTACCTGTAATGTATTCTAGCTTTACTTTTTATCAGCCACTGTATTTAAATTTTATGTTTTATTGATTTTAAAACTTGGCATGTGATTTTATTTTAATTGGTAACATGATTTGTAATATTGTTTTTTTATTCCTCAAAAATATATTGTGGTACATATAAAATATAACCTTAAGCAAATAGTACATCTTTTAAAATGAGTCATTCTAAACAAGTAAAACATATTTCTACATGGTTGAGAACTTATTTCTTTAGGAAGAAAACCCATTTATGTTAATAATTTGAATGGTATCATTCTAAAAATATGTTATATGCTTTTTTTTTGCTCTAACATAATTATGTCTTTTTAATAATCTTAGGTGGTTGTTATGAACATGAGCTTACTTAAAGATTCATTGTATAGCTATCATGACCTATGACTATAACTTCTAAACCTGCTGTTTTAGGATTTGTGCTTTTAAAATTAACATAATAATGCAAGCTATTGTATTACAAGAATGTTAGCATACCTCTCTGTATTTGTCCATCTCCACACTTTTAATTTAATGTTAATTAAATGTTCATTTAATGTTGATTTTAAAAGTTTGTTAATTCAAAAACCATTTAACCAAAATACCTTAAATTGTCTTTAGTATAAGAGCAAATAATAGAGTTCCTTGGAGACTCTTTCAAGAGTTAGAATAATTACACTTCTGTCTAGATATTTTGTGACATATCACTGAGAACTCAGTTTTTTGTTCAACTTTTTTCTATAAATTTTCAATTTAATGACACTGTTGGAATAGGGTGAGTTGCTGTAGAGCTTACATTTGAATGGGTGAAATAAGATCACATTACCTTTTAAGAAACAGAAAGAGAAAATGCTACAATTTAAACTGAACATGATCCTACAGAACCCATTCACCGATGGTTTTCCCTGAAAAACTTGAAAACAGGTACCGGTATACTTGCTATAATATCGGCTGGTATCCTCTGTTGTATTAGTTTGCTAGGGCTGCCGTAACAAAATAACAAAGACCATCTGAGAGCCTTAAACAGCAATTCAGGCCATGACACCAGCTAAACAGACAGGAAGGTTCTGACACTCAAGTGCCATGAATTCAATGACCCCAGAATAAAACTTCAGAAAATTATAACTTTATATATCAAGCAAAATCTTTTTAAATTACACTTTTGAAAACACTTTAATTGTAATTAGATTCATTTGATTACAATTTTAATTTACATTGTTTTGATTAAGAGAAAAAGTGATCTTCATATTAATTACACCACTAAACTAAAAAAAAAATTTTGAGCAGGGTGCTGGGATGAGTATTAGCTTAGAACAGGCCCTTTTGCAAGGAATAACAGTGTTTTTTTAATCTACAAATTATGAGGGTTTTAGCTGCTATAAATATGGGTTGTTTTAGGGCTGGCTTTTGACATTTAACTTCCTTAAAAGATAGGGTTTATTTCCCTACCCCTGGAATTTGGGTTCAACAAGGTTAGCTTGCTTTGCCACACCACCACCCCCAGAGTGAAACAGAGCTTTTGATGGGCCAGCACCTAATAGCCTGGGCCTGAAGAATTTGTGTGTCTTGATTACTTTAGTACTTCTGCCACTTTCAAAGCAGGACACGTGGAGTCTAGCCCTCTGGGTCCAGGGAGAGGATGAGATGTACAGGGAACAGATTGCCCCAGGCAAAACCAGAGGTACCGGCTCCAACCTTTAAGTGCCTGAGAAAGGAGCATTTATTATTTGATGCCATGGCATTTTGTAACAGTTCATTTTGCAGCAATGGTTACCTGATGCATGGGCAGCTGGCACGTGGTGGGTAAAACCAGGGATTCCAAATCATGAAGACTCACTCCAGCTTGGCGCCAGTACACCCAGGGGCGATATTGACTGACCCCCATCTATGAAGGAGGGGTAAGAAGCATGGGTCTTTCTGAGAATTACTAGTTCACACTTGGATTCTATAAGACACATAACTTTCTGTTTATACATAGTGATCTTTGCTCAGGAATAAGTTACTGAGATTTTTCAGAAAAAGAGCAGTTAAGTAACTCAAGTATCCCAAATCTCAGGCCAGCCTCCAAAGAGCAAAACACAAACAGTTCTCTGTTGTTCCCAGTTCCTAATTCATTTGCCAGTAACAACATGGGCTTAAGAAGACACATAGGTTTAGTTTTGGGCAAGTGGAATGCACTAAAGAAATAGTTCTGAGTGTGACCAGGGCAAATTGCCAGGCAGCAGAGTGCTCCTGGGGTAATTCTGTGCTGACAAGACCACTAGTGATATGAGACTAGACTGTGGATCATCCAACAGGAGGGTCAGCAGTACAGCCAGACTCAGGATCACAGAACCGCCCCCACCCATCTTGCTTACAGCATGTCTTTGGCCTGAAAGAGCCTTTCAAGGACAGTGTTAACAAAGACCTCAACTGTGTTTTTATTAACAAGGTAAGAAATGCAATATGAGATTCATAGGGTTGAAAAGGAAAGGGGCAACATGCACATTGTTAGCCTGGCTGCTTTTATGTATCACAGATTGATTTGGTTTCCTCGAATGCCCTGTTATTCCACTCACACAAAACAGATATATGCCAGAGCAGTAAATGGATTAAAGTACAATGGAGACATAGCTGCCAAGCCAACCAGAATTTATCACATCAATGGTCCATTCATTTTTGTCCAGTGGGGAAATATACATGGGAAACCAAGGGAAGACAAAAAGATTGCTTGATTAATATAAAATAGAGCTAATACAGTAA
The DNA here is from genome assembly GCA_004027555.1 of Craseonycteris thonglongyai. Taxonomy (NCBI): domain Eukaryota; kingdom Metazoa; phylum Chordata; class Mammalia; order Chiroptera; family Craseonycteridae; genus Craseonycteris; species Craseonycteris thonglongyai. The sequence goes on along the minus strand of PVKE010016306.1, from coordinate 14,047 downwards.
ATGCTTACCAGAGCTACTCAGTGTTTTAATGCTCAATCTATATTCATCTAACCAATCCCCATATCAAATCTATGAAGTTCAGACTACTATTATCCCCCAAAATGAGGAAGTTAAGGTATAGGCTGATTAAATGTCTGTCCTAAGTCACAGAGGCAACAATTGGCAAAGCTAGAGTTCAAACCCATGAGTCAGATTCAGAATCTGCACTTGTAACTATTCCTTAGTAATGGTTAATACAGAGGGTGGTTGTTGAGCCTATTCTTTTTACAAATCTTTATCAGCATCAAGGTGGTAATTGATGTGACAGAAACTTCTAGTTTCTTAGTCACTATCCATTCTATCTTATTAAGAAAACCAAGTTTGCTCTGGGATAATGAATGCCCAGATAAAACACTCTGTTCCCAGCTTCCTTTGTGGCATGGTAGCCATGTGACACCATTTGACCAATAAGAATTCAGTCTTTGCGCTGGGCATTTTTCAGAATGTTTTGCTTGCCTCATTAGCTTCCTTCCTTTGTTATTCTTCTCTTTCTATGTAAAATGTGGAAGTAAAACTGAAGAGGGAAGAGCCATCTTAAGAAAATTCTGATTAAAAACCACATGGTAAGGTTGACATAGTTGGAGAAAAGAGTGAACTATGACATTAATGACAGGGCAGAGCTGATGCAGAGGCCTATTCTGCTTTCTTCTTGATTGTTATGTAAAATAATTAGGTCACACTCAATTGAGTTATGTCTCTGGAGGCAGGTCATGCTGACGATTCTGCTTCCTTGACTGTGAAGGTCAAATTCTCTGCTTGTTTTATTGTCCTTATTTCCTCAGAGTCTAATACAGTGCCAGGCCAGCAGTAGTTATTCAGCAACCTTTTGAACTTGTGGCTAAATGAACAAGTATGAACGGAGGCTGCTACAGAGAGAAAATGTTCCCACTGATATTGTGGTCAGTGGGAAGAGACACAGCCTATGCAAAGAATCGTATCTTTTGCCAAGACCAGCTACTGTCAGCTGTAGAAGCCATAGCCATTGAGAGAACAGTAAGAACTGTTAGCAATACGATGTACAATGTGGAGGGGCTGTGGATAGGGTATTTAGTGTGAGCATCATTTAGTGTCAGGCAGGACACTGTTACTATTTGCGATTTCCCAGGCAACCCCACAATTTCAAAAGCAGTCACATTTGTCATTTGAAGGGAGAACACAGATATTTAGTCCTTCGGTGTGTTTCATCATGATGTAGAGCGGGGATTCCCAACCCCATGCCCGCGGGCACCATGGCGCCTGCAGCCCGATTTGTGTGCGCCCGCCGTTATTTGGCTGCATCAGAAGTTTTTCATAAACACGAAGTAAAACTATCATTTATTTTTATACATTTGTCAGAATTTTTAAATATTGTTGGAGTAGCTACACAGGTTTATTCTATTCATTGGTATGTGTGCGATACCGTATGTATAAGTGTGTCCCTAGCTGTCGCCTTTGTACACGTCGCGTCTTGTGTAGCCGCTGCGCTCTTTACACTCTCCTCCCCCCACCGGGAGACGCCAAGTTGCCGTTTTGATTGCGGTTGCTGGACTGATCGGGTCGTGTCGGTTAGCTAGGATCACAGTGTTTTGATAGATTAGATTTTAAATGAACTAAAAGCGAGGTAGGTCATCTATTATTATGGTGGCAATTTGATATGATATTGTAGTTCTATAACTATTTTTATTTTTATTTTTTTAGTCCTAAAATGAGTGGACCAAATAAGAGAAAACGAACCTACAATTTTAACACAGACTGGGAGGAATCATATTGTTTCATTCATTTAAAAGGTAAATGCGTTTGCCTGTTGTGTGGCAGTAGTATTGCAGTGCCGAAGAAACATAATGTTGAACGTCACTTTCAGACAAGTCATACCACTCTTGATACGAATTATCCACTTAAATCTGAAGTAAGAAAGAAAAAAATAAATCAACTAAGATGAAATTTAACTACTCAACAGACTGTTTTCACTAGACATGTGGAAAAATCTAAAAAGGCAACCATTGCTTCTTTCAAAATTTCTCACATGCTCACAAAGAAGAAAAAACCTTTCCAGGATGGTGAATTGTTAAAAGAAGCATTTCTGACTGCTGCCGATTGTTTGTTTGAGGAATATGCTAACAAGCGTGAGATTATGTCAGCAATACAAGACCTACAGTTGTCAAATAACACAGTCACAAGAATACACTCAATTTCAAAAGACTTGCAAACTCAGTTAAAGACTAACTTGGAAATATGTGACTGCTTCTCTCTGCAATTTGACAAGTCAACAGATTTATCAGACATCGCACAGTTGGCAGTTATGGTGAGAATGGTATTTAGTAACTTCACAGTAAAAGAGGAGCTGTTGCAAATATTACCAATGAAAGGACAGACGAGAGGTGAGGATATTGATAAAACTTTCAGAACATACGCCAGGTCGATAAACATGCCTTTGCATAAGTTGTCTGCGATAACTACCGATGGGGCACCAGCAATGGTTGATCAAAACAAAGGATTTATTGCCCTTTGCAGGAAAGGTGAATCATTTTCAAACTTTATGTCTTACCCCTGTATTATCCATCAGGAAGCTTTGTGTTGTAAAATACTGCCCTTTGAACATGTTATGAAAATAGTCACAAAGAGAATCAACTCTATTCAAGCAGCTCCATTACAACACCGACTTTTCAAGGCCCTGTTAGAAGATACTAAAGATAAAGAACACGATCTCATCCTGCATACTGAAGTACATTGGCTCAGTAAAGGTAAAGTTCTTACAAGATTTGTGAACTTAATTGAAGAAATAAGAATATTTATACATGATAAAAATGAAAATTATGATGAACTAACAGACTCTTGCTGGCTGGTGGATTTAGGTTTTCTTGCTGACAACATGGAAAAATTAGATTCTTTCAATTTGGAGTTGCAGGGAAAAGACAAAAATAGAGCTGAAATGATAAGCTCTGTAAACGCATTTAAAGCAAAATTGACTTTGTTGATATCACATCTGCAAATCAAGTCTCTCGTGCACTTCCCATATATGAGGAAAATGCTAGGTAACAATGAATTAAACGTGTCATTATTTATTGAGACCCTGCAAGTGCTTCAAAAACAGTTTGAAGAGAGATTTCTGCAGTTTACAAATATCGAGCCAATTGTCTCCTTCTGTATCAATCCTTTTACTTGCCAAATTAATGTAATAGAACTAGCCACATGTATTTTAGACCTTGTTCAGGGGAAAGCAGAAGAACTAGAGTTAGAAATTTTGAAACTTAAGAACAATATTTTGCTAAAATCCTTAATATCAGAGGACTTATGGAACATAGTCGACAAAGAAAGGTTCCCATTTTTAAAAAAAGCGGCATATAAAATCAAATTGTTTTTCGGGTCAATGTATTTATGGGAATCTTTGTTTTCAAACATGAATTTAATAAAATCACGATATAGATCTCGACTTACCGATGAGCATCTTACTAATTGTTTGCTAACAGGGTTGTTGTCATACTCTCCTAATTACGAGGCACTGGCCAATGAAATGCAATGCCAAAGATCACACTGACAGATTGTTTTTTTTAATGTTTTCTTTTATGTTTTTTTAAATGATTTTATTATACATGTGTTTTTTATTTACTTTGTATTACATTTTGTATATATGTTTCTTTGTGTGTATATAATTTGTACAATAAATTTATTATTTTAAAATTATTTTTATTATTTTTTATTCTTGTTCAATAATAAATATCCTTAGAAATAGCTGGTGCCCACCGTCCTACCAATATTTTAGAATGCACCCTAGGGTATAAAAAGGTTGGGAACCCCTGATGTAGAGTAAAGAAACCCATACTTGATTTTGTGTTTAATATGCTCCAGGCACTTGGCTTACATTGTGTCATTTAATCCTCTTAGTGTAGATTATACATGTTTCAGTTTATTGATTAAGAATTTGAGGCTCCAAGTGTCAAGGCTATACACTCAATAGAAGGAGTAACTTGATGTTAAACCCACGCTTGATGGGGAAGCCCACAGCCTGCACCAGTTTCTTAGGGGATAATTTGTTAGGAAAGGAGGACCACACATCATAGACAAGGACCCGGGACAACACAGAGGTCCACCTGGGAGATGTCTGTGTGTATTCCTCCTTGAGCACTGACCCTATGCTCCAGATGGCAGCTAGCTGTATTTGAAATACTGTTACACTGAAAGGAATCGTGTTTTATCCAACAAAGCAGAGTCTTTCGTCACACGGAGACTAATGGAAAATGGTTGTAGCTTTTTGTCAGAGAAACCCTAGAGTGATACCCTCTTATTTGTTTCCCATCTTTTCATTTGACTACAGGCATTGTTTATTCTCTGATTTCATAGTGTTGTTTATCATGGACCCAAATTCCAGACTTAGGAGACCCTTAGATTCTTCAGGCCCTTCTAACTTACGTTCTACAACTGGTGACTGGATTTTTGTCTAGTTGTGTTTGTTTAGATCTTTGATTGATTTGTCATTGTGTGTGGGTATTATGAGCCTAGTCCGCGGGACTATGGATCTGACTCTTCTACTTTTCACCCGTGACAGGCGCCCATGGCCCGATTACCTGCTGACAGAGTCCCCGTCACAACATTTGCTTGCTGGCTTGTCACTCTGAGTCAAGTTGCTCGAAGATTCTCCATCGTTCTGTTCTATCTACCTGACAAGCCATTGTTTTCCTCGTATTAAACTTTCCAAGATAATTAAGCACCAAATGCACACATTGGGCAAAAATAATGAAGGTTAGGACATAAAACCATGGCAGGGTTCAGTAACAGGGGTGGCTTTCAGTCCACTTTAACAGGAATCTCTGCTTTTGTTTATTCCACACTCCCTGTTTCCACATCACACAAAAGACAGAAGCATAAAGTACATTGAAAACTCCATTAAGGAAACACAGCACCTGCGGGAAAACCATGGGTTTAAAAGAACACAGAAAAGGCCATTGATGTCCATCTTGCTGACCCCTTTTAGATGATCAGCGTTGCACTTTATTTGAGGACTATCTTGAGGAATACAAAAGAAACACACACTTTGCACCGTGACTTTGGGAATTTGGGGGGACAGAATCAGGCATAAAGCCTAACAGTGCTACCAAATGGAAGCATAAACATGAAATGAAATATAGCCCAACAGGGAGCCTTGGGAAAGGAAGTTGCAAATAATTGAAGCTAAACCGAAGGGAAAAAGAAATGTGCCTCAAATAGAATGTGTTATGTTGATACAATAAAGCCCAATTTAAATGTTTTTAAAAATTGCTAAATGGGATAAAATGTGTTGGTGCCAAATAGCAGGTTAGAAATATGTTCACTGGGAGAAAAAGGATTCCCGTAGAACTTTCACAGGAAAGTTATCGCTAATTCAGTCTTACATTAAATGCACAGAGAAAACAACTGACAGGAAGAAAAGGTAAAGCGTGGCTAGATGACAAAAGTTTGGAAATTGTTCTAGAAAGTTCCATTTTGGTGTTAATTGTGTATAAATATTCTTGTTTTGTTTTGTTTTTTAGTGAAAATGTATTACTGGCTCAGTGGAAACCTAAGTTTTCTGAGAGATTACATTGAAATTATACATAAGAAAAACACATTTTCGTGAATAATTCACTTCTTTCATGATACTCATGCCAAAATTCATCACAACAGGAACAGAAATTGGCTGACTTCTGTGTCTTTCACAACAGGCTACATTTGCAAGTCGCATTTTCATGGCCTCATTCTTAGAGGAACAAAAGGCATTTTTCTTCAACAAATATTATCTGGCAGAATTGTTCTCAGAATCTTAATTTAAGAGATGTAGAAAAAAGGCACATTCAGGTTAAGTGACAATAAGAAAACAATTCTGGGTAGATCGGGAAATGAAATCTCAAAGTCTTGGCTTCTAGCCCAGTTTTTTGAAGGCTAACGCTTTTGAGAAAAAATTGAAGAGACATAATTTAAATAGATATTATAATAATAATAATAAAAATACATCCTTGGGCTGACAACCAGGACTTTGGTTCTGGTCTCAGCATTCACTGGGGTGTGACCTAGCACACACTATCTGTCTCCCCTTCTCTGAGAGCTCAATGGGGCAGTCTATGAACACAATGTGGGTTGAAAATGGTTCCTTGCCCTCCATTCCCAGTGGAGTTTTCGACTTCATATCGAGGTTGCTATTCGTACCTTTATGTAATAGCTTTTTTCTGTGCAATCCTTTTCCTTCAGCCCTTCATTCCACCTAAATTTCTCTCTATCCTAAATAACGGTGACGCATTCAGTTCTTCTAGTACTAGTTTTATATTTTCCCTATTAAACATTTAATAACCCCTCTTTCTCAAGTGTTGAAATACAAAGGACATCAAACTTGAAGTTCAAAAACGCTTCTTATATTTCCTCCTTCCTACATATGAGCCCCCTTAGTGTCTGCTTCTTTCCTTTACTCCCTGCCTCTTGAATATACAACGCATTTATTTAAATCCTTGATAAGACATCTTCAATCTTAACCTCCTATCTAGTTTTCCCTCTTTTATTTGCCTCTCTGAATCTTCTCTGTCCTTCAGTACTGGCTGAGAACTCTCCTAAGTGTCAACCTCCCATAACACTCATGCTTTCCTGAGCTCCTATCACAATTGTTTTGTTTTTTAATCTATTTCATTCAAAGTTTTGAACAATGTTTTACCTTGAGGCATATTATTATTTTATTGTTATTCAGATTCCATTCTATTGAATAGAAAGTTCTGCTTTTCAAAACCTCTGGGAAATAATTTATTCCATTAAGCTAAGCTTTCTGGCTCACTGGAGAGTCCCTCCTTTTTGCTTTACTTTTTTTTTTTTTTTTTATCCATTATGGATAGGAATATTTCTAAAGTAGTTAACATATTTCTATGAATTTCTAAATAAAAAAATAATGATTTCAATATTAGTTTTCTTGTTGACTTAGTATAATGACTATTGATATAAGTTTTTCTCATGTTATATCATAGAATTACTCTAAGAGGTTGCTCGTAGCTTTCCTAAAACTATAATACTTACTGAGAAATATTTGTCGGGCATGTAATTTTGTTTGTGTTCCATTATAGATTTTTATCAGTAATTTGCCATCTTATAGCAATCTTTGTCATCACCATTAATTTCTGAAGAACTTGATAATCAGATAGCCAGGCTTTGAATGTTTGAATGTTTGCATACACACACACACACACACACACACACACACATAATTATTTGGAACATAGATGCTTTCCTATGAAAGATCTCTATAGATATTTACCTTTCAATTTTAGCTGAATTCAGGATAGATATGATTGTAGAACAACCAAATTTTAAATAGGTTTGCATTATTATTTTCAACTTGCTTTGACTTACGTCTTAGTTCTCCAACTCTGCCATACGTAGAAATGTACAGGTCTACCAATTTTAACTGTTTAAAGAATTTAGTCCAGTATTGTTAAGATATACTCAAATAGGAATTAAATTTTAGTTATTGTATATATTTATACAAAAAGTTCTGTAGAAACTATAGCTTACTTTGCATGTGTTTTAGTTTTTTACAGAAGTTATCTTTAATTTTAAAATTTATAATTTGTTTTATGTTTGTTATTATTAATGTAAACAAAAAATATAATTTTTATGAGCTTTTGGGTATTACCAAATGCATAAGTCCCTCCAGTAAAACTAGCTCTCTAGAAGTACTGATGCCCCTAATTCTGTAAGTGTTCAGGTTCTAGATCTGCCCCATACTAACAGGGACTTTTTCAGAGAGATTTCACCAAATGACCCGAACTCCATCTCTCTCTCTCATTTCTCTGCCCCTCCCCCTTTTTAGCACTGAGCATTCGCTAGCATTAGTATGTACTTTACTTTTTATGCTTTTCCTAGATTGTAAGCACCATGAGCATAGGGTCTTGGTGCATTTTGTTCACCTATGTACCACCAGAACCTGTGTACCTGGTAGGGAATAAATCTCTATTTGTTAAAATAAATAAATAAATAAAATGCATGAATGCAGAGTTGATTCTTAAAAATGAAATTCAAGGCATATTATTGGCCTGATATTTCTGGATTGTGATACATTGGAAAAACCAATTTCTTGTTTCCAAAAAAAAAAAAAAATACCATTTCCTTTTGACTTTTGTTGGCTGTGACTTTGTCACTTACAACCTCTCTGTGTCAGAGACTTTGCATCTGTAAAGTGTTATTCTCACACTGTGTGCTCCATCTGCTTAACTCATGAGTTGTTGTGATGAGTAAATAAAATAACACACATGGATGTCCTCTGAGAAAGATAACCATTATGTAAATGTAAGATGCTTAGGAAGGGAGTTTCTAAATTTGAAATATCAAAAGTTGAACGATTCCTTGTATAGTCATAGACGGACTTGTGCTATAAAATGTTTTATATGAAAAAATAAGTAGTGCCATGCAAGATTTTTTTTTTTAAGTAGGAAACGATGGGCAATCTCACAGAAGTAAATAGAAAACCTGACAAAGTGCGAAATTATTGTTCTGGATGATGTATAATCCCACTGTTGACAGAAAAGGACACAGTGACTGGAAAGCTGACAGGGCTCAGATATGAAGTAGATGTCGCAATCAGGTAACACAGAAAAGAGATTTATGCATAAAGTCTCATTCTTCTGACGAGACTGATAAGAAGGAAGGAAAAGCTGAATAAATAGATAAGGATGGTGGGTTGGAATTACCCAACTAAGTCACAGTGACAGTCAGAATGGGAAGAGCATTGTCAAAATGCTGATTTCAGCTGAATGATGATATATTTTGCAGAGGTTTAGTATTGACAGGAGCAAATGCAACATTCTGAGTCTTTCTTAAAGAAAGTGGTATCAGTGTCAAAAGAGAATGCATGTCCTTTAAAATAAATCCAAATGCATGGAACAAAACACGCCTGTGTAACTGACTACTTCTCAGCAACGCTAAATATATTCAAGCTGAAAATGCAGGTTTCAGAAGTCAATTTCAAGGAGATGGAATAACACTTAATCTGGTACATTGAAGGTGCAAATGAGCCAGGCCAAGCCCCTGCTATCATCGGGCTTCAGATTGATCTGTGTCATTGTCATGCCATTTCCGTATCAGTAAAATGAAAGAACTTAACCAGGTTCCACATATGATCTTGTAAGTAGTGAAAAGGTTGAGAAGTTAAAGGACTCTGAAACCATTTTAATCTATAATGAGAATTAACACATTAATTGTGTGGCTATGGAACTGGTTAAGTGAGCTCATAGAACAGACAGACATTGTGTGTTCTCAGCGTAGGAGATAGGCGTGATCTGGAAAGAGTGCACTGAGGTGCAGAGGGATGTTTATGACAACAGGATATCAAAGTGATGTGACAACAGAAAGTCAGAATGATGGGCAAATGTGCCTGGAAACTTCTGGCAATGAGTAGGAAGAACGTGAGGATAAGCTGTGTACTCACCGTGAAAGACTGGATAGTTTGGATAGTATGTGCTCTTGTGTTAGAAACATAATGTAAATGGGTAGATAGACAGGCATATTTTTTCATCTCACCAGCGGAAGAGGGAAGACTACAATTATGTACTTGTTTCCTTAGTTAGTTGAGTTAATCTTTGCTAACAGTGTTCATGGGAAAGTATGTTAATAAAACCCAACCTACAGAAAGAAAATGGCAGTAGGGTGGCTTTGGTATGTCATCTAGTAGTAATCTCTTTCTTTTGATGTCAACCAAGCTGACATTTGTAGAAACTACAACTGGAGTCGATGAAATAAATGAGCAGCATTTTCTGAGAGCATAAAATAACAGAGCATACTGAACTAAGTACAACTGAAATCTTGACTTTGAGTATCTAAAATTCATGCCACAGCTTCAGATGGAGTCAGCAATAAGAAGACTACACTGATATCATAATTTAATTAACAGAGAAGGGTTTTTTAGTATAGAACCATTTGTTGGCTTCAGCTATGAGAGTCTTTCTCACTGAGGACTTTCCGGTAGAAAATGGGAGTTGTTTTTCGATATACTTTGTCCTCCTCCTGTCAAGCCTTCTCCCCATGATTTATAATTATATCAAGGGGGAGAGGAGGAGGGAGAGAAAGACACATAGACACACACACACACATACACACATTGAAAGACAGAGAGGGAGGTCTCTTCTGTGGGAAATGCACCTGAGAGAAAATGTTTGTCAAAGAAATGATGGCACCATTTGTATGCATCGTGAAGCACTCGCTCAGTGTAGCATAGGGTCTCAAGAGACTGCCAAGTTTATAGCGATTATAAAAGACTAGCAACAAACTCTTTTATAATCTTTATGGCAAGTGTTACTGTTACTCTAGAAACCAGTAATTCATGAGGAGTGTACATCAAATTTCTGTTTATGTATCTCTCCCAGAAACAAATATATTTTATATGTATTATAGGTATATAAGAGCTATGTCTACTTATCTATATTATTATAGTTATACCTATAATTATGTAACTACATTATGAAATAAAAGGTAGCAGAAAGATTAAGTTACATTTACACAAACAAAATCTCCAGCCACAGAAAACCAATCACAGATTCAAACACTTTTTTTTCTCCTCAAGTATTTGTTAAAATGTCATCTCGACCAAAATTATAATTGACCTAAGAAGCTGCGTGCCTGGGTCACCGTGTCAGAGAACCGGGTTCAAGACTCACATTTGCATTTGAATGTGTGAAGTACCTTATAAAAATATTTCAACTCCTTACATATCAGCTAGTTCATCTGTAAAAATAACTATAATGCCTATCTCTTTACATTGTTTAGATGATTTAAAGAGAAAATGAACTTTGAACACCGGCAGGTCCCAGTGAACTTGACTGAGGCTGAACTCCTACAGCCTGTTTCCCCAGCTCGCCAGTTGTCCTCCTGCAGATCTCTTTCTGCAGGAAGGAGCTCAAATCCAGTGCCTGAGGCAATCACCCCAGCCCCCTTCCTGGCTGGACTCTCCAGTGAGTTCTGGTCCAGGATACTCTGGCTAATCAGGTGTGTGTGCTATGTGTTGTGTTTGTGGGGTGTCTTAGTCTGTCCGCACTGCTGTAACGAAATCCCCAAGACAGGGTGGCTCATAACATGCATTTGTTCCTAGCATTTCTGGAGGCTGCAAGTCCAAGGTCTAGTCTGCCAGCAGATTCAGCATCTGCTTCTGGCCTATTTCCTGGTTATCTATCTCTTCTCCAAGAGTTTGTTTTATGAAATGTATCTACTTGTACCATGTAGACTGTATAAACACACACAACATACATATATGTGGCATTTCTTAGCTTATCTATAATTTTATAAGTTAATTGATTAGTAAAATATACATAGCTTGCATATAATATGTATTAATGTGCAGTATGATTCCAGTTATCCTTTGAGTTGCTTGATTAAAACCCAACTTAAAGAATCTTTCAGATATGCTAATGTAAGTAAGATAGGCAGCAATGGACAATTGTCATAGATTTTTATTACTATAGTGGGAAGATAAATATGTAAACAACATGCTTTTGCCTAATTTTATACTTTACAAGGTATGCCACATTATTATACAAGCCCCAAAAATCACTGACCAAATTGAGCAGCTGAGCAAGAAGTATCAATTATAGTCACAAGACTCAAACCTGTTGTAACTTTTGTTTTCCTTTCAGAGAGGGTGTTATTCCAATGAAATAATCTTTAAGGCTACACTGTAAATTCCTAAAACTAGTCAAATAGAGATGTCTTATTCTTCCTTTACTAGACAGTGTAGTATAATGTATAATATAACATGTAGATTACTTACAATCAAGTAAAATATCTTAATAACCACTTTTTTTTCTTAAGTTTGAGAATAACCATTTAAAAGTTATTTATTTATAGGGTGCAGCTACTCTGAACAAAAATACATTCATAATAGAATGTTTACTTGTCTGTATCTGATTAGATTAGAAAAATACATAAAACATGTTAATTTACTTCAAACACCGGAAACCAGAAACATTATCTGTGTTTTAAAAGACAATGTTCTTTGACAAATGAAATAACCCCTAGTTTATTTTACTCTGTTTATATTCTGTTCAGTCAATAAACAAGATCATTTTGCAGAATGTATGCTCCAGATAAAACCCAAATCCCTTGAGTGCAATTTAAGATACGCAGAAGGCTGACACTGAGCATTCGGCATTAATGCTCTGGGCAGCAAATCATCTCTATGAAGCAAGTCGATAGTCAGCCAGAATGCAGTAAAGATGATGAGGTTATGCTTGATAAAAACACAATGAAAAAGGGGTGAAAGGAAAGTGTCAGTAAAATGAGAGTTAAGGAATTATGAGTAGCGTCACTGTCATCGTAGAGTCCTCAGACACAGACAGTCTTGTGATGACCAAGGCCTGTGAAAGCCTGTTTTGGTGACAGCTTGGGAAATCTTGTAGGAATTGTTGAGTTGAACCACTTCATTAGTGTAAGAACCTGTCTGTTCTGGGTAACTGACATAGGCCACGTTCAGGGTCCCTATTAATAAGGTTGAACAGAGCATTTCAGATAGTTCTTTTCATACCTCTATAGAGTGATAACTGAAAGCAAGCAGAGGCCAGACACTGCCCACGCTGTTGGTGCATTACCAGAGCCGAGCGTGAGGGAAGAACCACCAGTTGATTGAGTTTGAGGATGTAGCACACTGGAACAAATTGAATATGAGTGGGAAGATAGGGAGTAAAGAGTGAAGCAAACGTTTACAAATTCTAATAAATGAACAAGCAAAAACCCAGAAAACAAGGTAGTAAACATTTTCTTAAATTCCGTCAAAGCTTTGTGAATTAGATCAAGCTGACATGTGAACTCCATTAGGATCCTATAATCCCAGCACCAGAGGTATGGATCCTTTGTATCTTCAGGGGACATTAGTCTAAACCCAGAGTCTGACACTGCTCATAACACTAAACAGTAAACCGAATATCTCCAGAATAAGTACCCTGAGATGTATACTTAACAAAATATCTTAGAATATTTTCACTGACTATGTAATAAGACTTAGGAAATAATTCCAATTATATACATGTACATTTTTTTGAAGATTTATTTTTCCTTGTTTGAGAGAAGGTAAGAGAGAGAGGGAGAGAGAGAGAGAGAGAGAAGGGAGTAGGGTCCAGAGCAGTTTCCACAGTTTCATTTCACACACGTGGATACAGGTCCACCAGAAAAGAATCAAACTGGGGGCCTCTCACATGGGAGGCGAGAACCCTCCCTGCTATCCTCGCGGCCACCAGCTTTACCACAGTTCAGCACATGGGCCTGCACAGGCTGGGCCAGTACTCAACCCCTGGACCTCGCCATTGCAAGGCAAGTGCTCAACCTGTTCAGCTATCCCGTCATCCCTACAAGTGAAAATTTTAACCCACTTGTAAAATAACTCACTGAGGAAATGAAAGAAATACTTCAGAGACATTATTTACTATCTGGTCACAGTATAACCCTTTAGATTAGAAACATTTATTGCAGAAAATGAAAATTATCATTATTGGAGAACCTAATTGCTGGCCTTTCTACAGTTACCTTATCGACCTACAGCTAGAGTTGATGAAATGTCTAACTAAGGTGCATCCTAAAACAGAATAATCATGGTTTATCAAAAAACATTCTGGCATTTTCATAATTGCTTTGGGATCCCAAGATTGATTTCAAACACAAGGACGTTGTACTAATACTAAATTTGGCTATGGGTCATGAGATGAAGATTCTGAATAAATGTGCTGAGATTTATTTCCATAATTATATCAGTTGAATTTGACCCAAGATAGCTCATATAATTGAGCCCCCTGCTAGAGAGTCATAGATGTAGTTCCCTTAAGGAAACTCTTTGATTATTCTATCATTAGTAAATCTGGGAATTAGGCCAAATTTGATCAGTTAGCCCAATTCTGATGATCAGTACATTGTAGCTATACAGTAAACCAATGAAAGACAGTACCATATGGGGGAGGGAGCCGGAGCCACAGGGTCACAGCTACAAAACTTCTCTGTGCCTCATATTAACTGTGCAAACTTTGTCAAGTTACTCAACCTCTGTAGGCCTGTTTCCTGCTGTGTACGG
>PVKE010016305.1:0-32167 GCA_004027555.1 Craseonycteris thonglongyai | reverse complement strand
ACAACTTTTTCATATTTACGAACAAATAGTACAACAACTTATACATTGCAGTTGATAAAAAAAATAAATTGCATTTTAAGTTAGTAAAAATCTATCTTGAAAAAGTGTCGGAAAATCGAATTTTTTAGGTACCGCATGTACGGAATGCTGCTATCAAAAGTTGGGTCTGGAAATTTATTTTCTTCATGAGCCTATATCTCGAAAATTTAATAAGTGATTTAAAAAATAAAAAATAGTTTTGAACATGTATTTTACTTATCTACCCATACCTCGCTGGAATGCACCTTATACTGAAACACAGTGTATAAACATAGTATGCATTTCACACCCCTTCTTCCCCCTTAGACTATGCCTATGACAACAAGTCGATCACAACACACTTTTAAGATAAAAAGTAGGTCTTGTAAACAGAAAAGTTTGCCACCCCTGACCTATAGCAACTACTGTATAGAAAATTACCAAGTGCAGAAGGGCTCCATGCTGTTGTGTCAGAGATGGAGTACCTGTCATTAAAGTGGCCAACAATAATGCTCCAGAGCATGCTTTGAGAACTGGCTTTTTAACAGTTCAAAGGAGCAAACTTGGATTTTCAAAAAAGAAAAGTAGGGCAGCCAGGATGGCTCAGTGGGTTAAGTGCTCACTTTGCAGCCCCGGGGACCTAGGATCGAATCCTGGCCCCAGCCTGTGTGGACCCATATGCTGAACTGGGAGTGCCCCCAGTTCAGTTCTAACCGGGGTGAGACCCTGGCCCAGTTCCTGCCCTGTGCTGCCCCGCGCCCATCTGTGGAATGAGAAACTACGTGGAAAAACCAATGATGTGCAACTGTGGAGACTGTTCTGGGCCCTCCCCCTTCTCTCTGTCTCTGTATCTCTCTCTCTCTCTCTCTCTCTCTCTCTCTCTCTCTCTCTCTGTCAAAAACAATAAAAAAAGAATCTTAAAAAAAAAAAAAAAGGAAAAGTAAAGTAACATGTGTTACTATAATACATACCAGGTGGTTCTATTCAATTGTTTACCTTTGGTGGTAAGTTTCATAGCCAGCAGCAATGCCAATACAAGACTAATTGTCAGCCCAGAAAAGAAATGTGCTCCATTCCTTGAAGAATTCAGACAAGTTGCAGAAGTTTCTTAATCTGACAGTGTTTTTGATGTCTACCTTATCTTCATTATAAGGTAATGAAGATATCAATATCAATATCAATCCAGCAATCTTTAGACAATGCTTATATTCATGTACTCCAGAAAGGGTCCCTTTTCTCTTACAGTAAGAGCCTACGGGTACAATTTATGGACAAATTGTTATCTTTTCTTATATAGGGTCTTTTCTTATTTACAGAGATCTGGGGATACTACAGAAATGGTTCAGTCTATCACAGCTCCCATGGCGTTAGTTAGTCCAATCATCAAATCTGCATGAGATTCTTTTGAGTGGGTCAGAATCAAAATGGTACTTTGATCCACTTGAGCCATGAAGTGTCCCTATCGTACAATACACCCAGGTCTGCAGAATGAAACAGATTCTTTTTATTGTGAATGATATTAATAATAAAGACTTCATCATATTATTTTACTTTTGCATTGTTTGAGAAAGATAACTTGGCTTAGTAAAAATAATAAAGTCAGTATAGTAATAATAATAATTGTAATAATAACAATAAAAAACTTAATTCTCTAGAGCATTTGAGATCTTATTTCTTTGCCATAGGTCATCTGTTTTGGCTCAAATAAACTAATAAAAATTCTCTACAGGTTTGAACATTTTGTACATTGACAAGACCTAGGTCTCTGGGGAGGGACTTTTTGCATGTCTAAATGTGGATTTTTACAAATTTTAACCTCATGAGGGTGGGAGGATTAAATTAATCTGTGTAAAGTTCTTAAAACAGTGCCTAGCAGAAGTCAAGATTGAATAAATGATTGTTATTATTATTGTTACCATTCTGAGGCTGTGATGAAACTTTTTTTTTCCACTAAAGAATTATAGATCAGTGAAACATAAGAAAGCAGAGTAAAGTTTTATTGCAATATGTTTCAAGGGAGAAATAGACCAAACCAAGAGAGGAAAAGGCTCTGATGAGCGAAATAAAGAAAGTAAAAGAAAGTTTTATTGAGATACGTTTCCAGAGAGATATAGGCCAAGGCAAAAAAGACAGTTGCTGGTAAGGGCCCGGATGGGTTTGGCATTTTGAATTTTATTCTTGGCCCAGAGCCAGCCCTGTGAGAGCAACGTATAGATTTAGGTCATTTGATTGACATGTATTAAGGCTAAGATTAAGCCAAAGGCAAAGTTTAACATTCTGCTCAGGTGTCAAAAACCTGGTAGTTCTGGTTGAGGTCTTCTCTTTTTCCTTCCAGGTTTTAACATAATAATAATCCATCTCTGAGGGCTGGGCCCAGGGCAAGGCGATCCCTGGGGAGTTTATATGGGCAGTGACCTTCTGCCTAACATTATCATCTCAATTCTTGACAAATTCAAACCCTGCTGATATGTCTCATGAAGATAATATATTTACTAAACTTCTTTTAAGCTCTACTGGGAAAACTAGCATTTAATGAGCATTAACTATGTTACTGGCATAAGGCACTTTACATATATTAACTCTTTTGCTCCTCACAATAACAAGTCACCATTACTATCCACATTTATAGAGGGAGAAACAGGCTCCACAAGAATAATTAAGGTAAAGCCCAAGCCTTCTGGCAAATGACTGGCTTAGATTTGGAAAAGTCTGCCTCTCAACCTGGTACTCATTTCACATCACCTATGTGTGAGGGATCATAAACCCTGGCCACATGGGTTCTGCACTTACCCAGGCCATGCCTGCCCAGCGTTTGCCCTTCACAGGGCTGTCTGTCCTTCAATAGTATCTTTTTGAAGTTACACACAGGTTTTCTATGGACTCTGAGCGGCTCTGGGAAACTTACATCTTGTACCAAAATTCAAGTCACCTATGAACGCTGTCATCAAGACCACATGTTTTGAGTTCCAAAGGTTTTTTAAGGGAGGATCTCAAATTCAGTAGGTGTTCAGGATGTGCTAAAATTGTACGTGTGAAGTGCCTGAGAGTTTCAGGGAAGAGGGAGATGAGGGTGAGGTGAGAGAGGTACTTAGAACACACAATTTAAGGAGACATCCATCCCTCTCAGGTTCCTGCAACTACAGATGTGGCATTGGAAGTACAGCCTCCTTTCATTCTCTGTCCTAGGCTTCTCTCCTCTCCCTACCCCAGACCCTGTCAGTAAACACTGAACAGCTCAGGATACCTGTGTGGCTACAAAAGACAATAGAAAAGTGATATCGTGGGTGTTTCTTAAAGAGTGGTGTTGGGATCATCTGTTCTTTTAACTTCAGCATTCCCAAACTAATTAGAAAGGGTTTTCATACAGAGAATACATTAACCTAGCTAAGACCTTTGGAAAACTTCCTCTTCAGGAAGAGATAAATAAGATAATTTTGTTACTGGATTCAGGTGCTGCTTGCCTTA
Organism: Craseonycteris thonglongyai; assembly: GCA_004027555.1. Lineage (NCBI taxonomy): Eukaryota > Metazoa > Chordata > Mammalia > Chiroptera > Craseonycteridae > Craseonycteris > Craseonycteris thonglongyai. The sequence continues at coordinate 28,684 of PVKE010016305.1, read as the reverse complement.
CAAAAATCAGCGACAAGGTTGGTGGAAATAAAAGTAGATTTATTCAAAACTCTGGCATTTAGGGAAGGCAGTGGATTCAAAGACTACCTTCTGAGAACTTAGCAAGGCCAAACGTTTTTATGGGCACGTAGGTTAGGGAAGAGCAAAGAAAGACCTGGGGACAGGGTTGATCAGGCAGGCTCCAGGGCTGGTAGTTGAGCAATCACTTCCCAGGGCTTAATTTGCTTGAGATAATGTTATCTTAGATTTCGGCATGCAGTTGCCTGAAGAATAAGAAATAACTGGGTTAAGAGAAATGTGTAACCTTAAGAAAGGGAACAAAGCAGAATGAAAGAGAAAATAAAAACTATGGAGTGATGCAGGTTATAAACTAAGCGGATTAACAAAGCAAGAGCTACATTATTGATTTCTAGAATTTCATTCTTACAATGTTGGTAAAAATATGTAGTAAAGTGATTATGAGGTCTGTACTTTTATAAATATATATTAGTGCATATGTTATGATGTTGTATGTGTACCATTTATATTAATTTGATACCAGATGCTGCCAGCATTCTAATCCAGAAGGTTCAAGCCAGTAACAACCGAATTCAAGGAAAGTTCCTGGTGTGTCTGGTTTTTAAATATTAACAGTAAAACACGCTTTGAGGCAAGTGTGGAAATCTGAGTAGACTGAGCATTAAAGGATATTAGGGGATTACTGTTAATTTTATTAAGTGTGATAATGGTATTGTGATCATAGGGAAATGAATTTAGAAGTTCATTTATTCACTCTAAAGTATTCTAAGAGTCAAATGTCATGATGTCTATAATTAACTACATAATGCATGAGCAAATATGATAAAATGTTAAGACTTATTAAGTCTAGGTGATGAGCATTTGGTTGTTAATTATACTATTCTCTACCTTCTGTATTTAAAAAAATCTTCCTAATGAAAAGCTTAAAGAAAAAAATGAGTGCACAGTTTAGGGGTGGGTTTTTCCTGACACTCAGAGGCAGCTTTTACAAAATCTTTTGTTTCCAATATCTTGATCAACAATGACACTTTGTAATTCACTTACTAAATGTGAGAAATGGGTTTTACTGGTAAAAACTGTGGGCTGTTGACTGATGTGATGAAAGTTGGCAGTGAGATTTCTTTTTTTTCCCCATCAAAGTGAAAGATTAAAAATGTGTGATTATCTAAAAATATCGCAGAGACTCTCCCTGCCTTTGCACAAGTAGAGTATAGAAATTCCCGGAGGCCAGTAGCCTACGCAAAGATGTCCTAGGCCAAGTTCTTCAAGGGACTTCTGGCCAAGAACACTGGAGGTTTCTGGGTTTTTGACCCAATTCTCCCTCTGGAATCTTGACTTTTGGGGGGCGGGGTTACTATACCTACAGAAATAACCTAAAAGTTGTGCATGGCAAATAGGTTTGGGTTAGTTTGCAAGATAGGACTTGCACAAAATAGATTCTCAATATTTAACATTACTTGCATTTCCCAGTTTTGTATTCTGCTGGTACAAATAATCTGAGATACCTGGTGTCTTTTTAACTATCTTTTCAAAACAACAATGCCCCAGTACTCTCTTTCACTTACCATACACTCCAACTAAACTGATTAATTAGCTAGATCTTGTAAATACACCTCATACAACTTCCTTTTATTTGTAAAGAAATGTTGGACATAACACAAACAAAACACCAAGAACACCATGATGTCTTTGAAGACCCATTCTGTCCATATTCCTGAGACGTTGATGTCAAAAATGCGCATTTTATTTTTCTTGTTATTATACATGTCTAGTCAAATCACACTATATTTTTCTTAAAGATTTTTTATTGTTTTTTGATATATATAGAGAGAGAGACAGAGACAGAGGGAAGGGGGAGGGCCCAGAGCAGTCTCTATAGTTGACTTTAGTTTTTCATAGTTTCACTCCACAGGTGGGTGCGGGGCTGCGTGGGGGCAGGAACTGGGCCAGGAGCTTCCTGCATGGGTCCAGGCAAGAACTGAACTGGGGTCACACCCCAATTCAGTACATGGATCCGCCTGGGCCGGGATTCAATCCTCAGGATCCAGGGCTGCAAAGTCAGTGCTTAACCTGCTGAACCATCCCAGCTTCCCCTGTATTTTTCTTAAATCTCACACTCAGAATACTTCTAAAACCAGATGTGTGAGCCAATTCTTTAATACCAGCTAGGTGTCCTTCAATTCAATTCAGCTCTGACACGCTCTACTTAGAATTAGAGTCAGATACTGAGACAGGATATTTAGCAAAACTTAGGTACCGTAGTCAGGGAGGCCTCGTTAACCATAAAGCTCGTGTCTAAGGAATGTGAACCTAGGGCTTCTGGGGCAAGGTGACCAGGTACTGAAAGACAAGATAGGGGAAGCGAAGGCCAGTGACTATGCCCAGACCTTCAGCAAGAAAGACAATTCAATCAACCAGGTATATCATCTGGAGATAAGGGTTAGCAATAAAACCCAGAACTTTGGTGGTTTGTTTCAAAACTCACTTAAGTGGATCATCCAGGCATGTGAACTGAAAGATAAAAGCAGCACCTTGGGTAAAATGAAGGATATAAAAGCAGTGGCTTGTGGTCATAGTGTGGGCATTCCACTTTTTGGGTGCCCCCTCTGGTTAGAGAGCTTTCCACTTTCCTTCTTTCAGCGGGCGTTCCACATTCAGGTGGCCCCTCACGTTAGGGAGCTTACCGTACCTTCTTTCCAATAACTTCTGCCTAACCTTTCCTGTGGAGTTCATGTTCTCCTTCTTCAAATGTGCGAGACAAAAAACCTCAAATGACCAGAGACACGGGAGAAACACAATTTTCCTGATTCAATACCACTAGGTAAGGGCTCAGTCCCACTAGACTGCTCCCACTTCACATGTCATTCACAGGTCCCAGGTTGTCACCGGTGATTCTGATCCATGGACTATAAATATCAAGAATTCCCAAAACCCCTCCTCAGCCTCAATGGTTTGCTGGAACAGCTCCCAGAAATTAGGGAAACACCATGTTTACCAGCTTATTATATAATGTTATTTAATAAAGTAATGAATGTTCAGATAAAGTGATACATATGGTTAGGCCCAGCAGGGCTCCAAGTTCAGGAGTTTCTGTGGAGTTGAGGGTGCATCACCCTCTCAGTGGCATGTGGATATGCTCACCAAACTGGAAGCTCTCTCCCAACTCCTTAGTGCTGGCGTTTTTAATGAAGCTTCATCACAGAGGCTTGATCAGTTCTTATTTTATTGTTATTTTTTTTTAACTGAACTGGGGGCCTCACTGCATTCGGGAAGCACATCCCAGTTCAGCATATGGGTCTGCACAGGCCGGGGCTGGGATTCGATCCTCGGTCCCCAGGGCTTCAAAGTGAGCGCTTAACCCACTGAGCCATCCTGGCTTCCCCTTGATCAGTTCTTTACTTCATCTCTAACTTCTCTGCCCAGGCTGGAGGATGGAGGTAGAGCTGAAAATTCTAAGCTTCTAAACATGGCCTCTGTTTCTGGTGATGAGCCTCCATCCTGTAGCTGTCCAGGAGCCCACCAATGAGTCCTTTCGTTAGAACAAATGGTGTTTCTATCACCCAGGAAATTCCAAGTTATCTAGGAACTCTAAGTCAGGAACCAGGGCCAAAGACCAGACAGCAGGGTAAAAGATGCTCCTAGCACCTTTATTGCCTAGGAAATGACAAAGGTTTTGAGGAACTCTGGGCTGGAGCCAGGGATAAAGATCAAAATATGTACCGTATTTGTTATTATATCACATTACAGTAAGATATGAAAAGTGTCATTCCTTTAAAGTAGCAGTTTTAATACTGTCATCAGATCATACGTGAGACCACTACATATACATCTATTTATTTATGTAAATGGACCAGAACCTATAGCAATTCAAATGCACATTGACAGCTCTTTTTTTTTTTTTAAGATTTATTTCATTGTTTTTCACTGACAGAGATAGAGACAGAGAGACAGAGAGAAGGGGGAAGACCCAGAGCAGTCTCCATAGTTGTACATCATCAGTTTTCCACAAGGTTTCATTCCACACAGTTGGGCTGGGTGAGAGCCTGCACAGGGCTGGAACTGAACTGGGGGCCTCCCACATGGGAAGCACACTGCAGTTCTGCATATGGGTCCGAATGGGTCAGAACTGGGGCTTGAGTCTTGGTCCCCGGGGCTGCAAAGTGAGCACTTAACCCACTGAGTCATCCTGGCTTCCCCTCTTATATAAATAAAATTCTTTACTATGCATATACATAATTATAATAAAAGTCCTATTTTTACTTCCCTTTCTACCCAATATACCATTGTTAACTCTTCCGTTTACATCTTCAACTTTTTTAGTTCTTTGTCCTTTTGATTTACCCTCCTGGCAAAACCTCCACAGTAAAGCAATCCAATATTCTTATCATGGACTCCTAAAAAAGGTCTGCAACCATCTCCATCATCCTACCTAAAGAAAGTATAAAGATCCTGCAACCTGGGTAATCTTAATCAATTTTGACATGAGTCCCAGGTCAAGCTGGGACAGTGATAATTTCTTCTCCCAAGATATTTGGGGTTGAGATTCAGAGAGTCTTGTCATTTCCTTCATGACCAAAGATTTAAGCAAGAGTGGTATTCAAAATATTCAATGATTGGAATGATTTGGGTGCTGGCCATTCAGAATTGTTGCAAATCATGTTATAGTAGGAAGGGCCTGGAGGCCCCTGATATTCCTTTTGTTGTCCTGGTAATTGCTGGATCTTAGGACATAAAGGTCCAAAGGGAGGTGGTAATTTTCACTATTTTAAAATCTGTCTATGAAACTTGGGAGCTCTGGGCAATCATATTTCCTGCCATGTTGTTATATCTGTTAGAATTTACTTTGGAATACTTCCTTAGAAACAGTGTAATGTGCTTGTGTGTAAATTACCTTAATCTACACTCTAAAGGAGGGTAGCTGTTATGAGAGTTACCTATTAGGAACTCACACTCTAGAGGTGGTTAGCTATAATCTGAAGTGCCCTAATCAGAAATCCATATGCCCCAGGTGGCTACTTAAGCATTTTAAAGACCTTTATTCAAATTATTACCAGAAGGCCCATTAATTAGCATAAGAGATGTTAGAAATACATTTTCATTGGTAAAATAAGTGGTGTCCCAGATATACGGCTAGCTAGAAAGATTTCACAGCCCTATCACTCTTGTGTGAATGAGGTGCAAGAACACATGACTAGAGGGTAAATTCCATGAGAGCAGGGATTTTTATTGACTTTACTCAGAGCTAACTACTCAGGGCTAAGAACAGGGCCCAATACGTAATAGACAATAAATATAATCTAATAATGGTGAATAAGGTGCTGAGAAGCCCAGCAACTTACTACCTTCTTGGTTTAAGTTTTATTTGATTCTGTGTCATCCCCATTCTCTAATGCCTTGTACTTGAAGCTACCTACCTGAACAGAAGTTTGGCAGATCCTGTGCTCTGAATATTGCTGCGGCCACCTCAGAGTGAATCTCTTATACATTCTTCTTTTTTTTTTTTTAAAGATTTATTTTATTGTTTTTTGTTTGTTTGTTTGTTTGTTTGTTTGTTTATTTTTGAGAAAGAGAGATAAAGAGAGACACACAGAGAAAGAACTGAACTGGGGGAGCTCCCAGCTCAGCACATGGTTCCGCACGGGCCGGGGCCGGGATTCGATCCCTGGTCCCCGGCACTGCAAAGCGAGCGCTCAACCCACTGTGCCATCCCGGCTTCCCCACATTATTCTTTTTTAAGGATTTATTTTCATTGTTTTTGACAGAGAGAGACAGAGGGAGACAGAGAGGAGGGAGAGGGCCCAGAGCAGTTTCCACAGTTGCATGTCTTTAGTTTTCTACATAGTTTCATTCCACAGGTGGGCACAGGGCTGCACAGGGCAGGAACTGGCTGAGGGCCTCCCACATGGGAGGCATGCCCCCAAGAGCCAGAGACCTTCCACATGGGAAGCTCACCCAAGTTCAGTATATGGATTCACACTGGAATTTGATCCGAGGACCTTGGGGCTGCAAGATGAGTGCTCAACCCACTGAGCCATTCTGGCTTCTCTAATTCTTATAGGCATGCTTGAGTACAGAGAGAATTTCCTTAACTTACGTGAATAGGTTATAGAACTTTTTCTGCCCGGGGACCTTCTGCTCATAGCTCATTGGTCAGAACTTAGTTACATGGCCAAACCTAGCTGCAACTGACGCTGGAAGGTCATGTGCACAGCAGATACCTGTGGTGGGAGTGAAGGCGAAGAGGATTAGCAGGTTATGCAAAAACAAAAAAACAAATTCCCTTTCAAAAATAATTTTAAGTAATTTACCAAGATATGTAAATGAGTACAAGACAGATATAAAAGCAAGTAATAAAATAAGAGAGAAAGGGAAGAGGAGGGGGAAAAAAAAGAGACTAAGATTAACACTTAAAATAGATGCCATATGTATAAGGTGACCAGATTTTAACATTGGTAAAGTGGGACACCACTGACCAGGGAGAGGGGGTTCTTGATTAAAAATTTGGTCTATCTCCCGCTGTTCCCTAGCTTGTCGTGCATTCTTTCCAAAAATCGGGACTTTTTAAAAAACGCCGCAGGACGTGGGACAAATTGTTAAAAATTGGGACTGTCCCGCCAAAAGCGGGACGTCTGTTCACCTTACATATGTACTTCAATAAAAGAACTCGGTGGGTTGTCTTTTTTTTTTTGGCTTGAAGCCAAGGTAATTTATTCAAACTGCTGATATACATTTTAAAATATTTCATCCAGGGGAAGCCGAGATGGCTCAGTGGGTTAAGCACTCACGTTGCAGTCCCGGGGACCAAAGATCGAATCCTGGCCCCGGCCAGTGCGAACTCATATGCTGAACTGAGGAGTGCTCCAGTTCAGTTCTCACCAGGGTGAGACCCTGGCCCAGTTCCTGCCCTGTGCAGCCCTGCCCACCTGTGGAATGAAACTATGTGGAAAAACCAATGATGTGCAACTATGGAGACTGTTCTGGGCCTTCCCCCTTCTCTCTGTCTCTGTATCTTTCTTCCTCTCTGTCAAAAACAATAAAAATAAATCTTTAAAATATTTAATCCATTAAATATTATGTTTAGATTCTTCCCTGCCTTCTTAGAGATGTGATGGATAAAGTACTAACTGGTATTGTGATTTGTATGCTACAATAACCAATCCATCAACTTCAATTTTAATAATTGAGAGGTTTAAACTTTGAAAAAAATATTAGGTTTACCAGTCCAATATGAAATAAAGGAAGAGATAAAAAGATATATATATGGTATGTGTGGTAATCACCTTTTATATTTTGTGTGCCCTTTCATTGATAGTTTTTAGGAAAAGCACTTTGCTAAATTCAAAATGAGAAACTACTCAAAATGCCAGATGTGCAGATGATCTCCTTGTTGTGGTTGCCAGCCAAAGCAGTTATATCTCAAAGTGGTTGTGTTTGGGTTGCATTGTAATCTGCAGATTGGGGAAGTTCTCATCAGATTTCTAGTACTTTCCAGCTCTAAGATCCTATCATTCTATCTTCCTGTAAGATGGGCTGTATTTTCACGAATACTGTCTTTAGACTCCAAGTCTATCAGAGAATGGTGTCATTCTGCTACTATAGATCCTGCTCAATGAGGCAGTATCAACACAAAATGAGGGACCTAAAATAAAGATGCAAAATGTGTTATAGCTGTGTATTTTAGAGAATTTTTTGGAAGTAGCTTACTTGTGGTGAGAGATCTCACATGTGGTGTGGCAGGAATGCCAGCTTGAATCTAAGCTGGGTCTGTTGCTGGGGTTCTAGCATGTCTGGGCATGTCTAACAAAACTAGTGAGTCAGGACTGAAAGAAATCTGCTGACTTGGGGACTGAGACTACTTCCTGGAACAGAACTCATTTTAGTGGGAGAATTAGACAGGGAAGCCCTATAAGAATGACTTAGTCATTGGATGGGGAGTAATAAATACAGCTTAGGGGAGCTATTACTCAAATCTGTCGTGCCAATCTAGGCCCATGAAAGCATGTCTGGGTCCCTAAGAGAGACAGCTCTGAGTAAAAACATAAAGGGCTGTTTCACTGAAAAGTATATAAGATGTTGGGCACCAGCAATCTGCTTTGGGGTCCCCCCAAAGAGTCCAACACAATGATCTCCACTTCTGTAGGCTGTATCAGGCCTTGACTGTGCTGTTTGTATCAAAGATCCTGGTAGGAGCCTGCAGTACTTAGAAGAACAGAGCAGAAGAGGGCACTTATAGAGAGGAGTGTGTGACTAAATGAGAGACACCCCCTCCCCCATTCCCACAAACCCCAGCAGCTACCAGAAAGCTAGAGGTGTCCTCACTATATTAGTAGGCGTGGTAGATAGAAGAGTCAGTGAAATTCAAGTTATTGTTGCTAATCTTACCTCAGTAGTGTAGTTAATGTGTTTGAATGCTATTCCTAATCAAATAGCTCTTATGCAATGGTGTGTTATTGGGTAATTTACAATTATGCACAGAATTGTACACTCTCCTAGCAGGAAGGAGGGAACTACAGAACAGTGGTTCTTAACCTTTAAAGAAACAGTTGTTGTTGTTTTTAAATACAATGGACTGATAGCTTTTGCAAAATACGGTAAAAGTGAATTACCAGAATCATAAAATAAACTGATGGCATCAAAAATATAAGACTCAATTTTTTTATTGTTAGATTCAGCAGACATAAAATTACTCTGTCAAGCTGTGAGGAAAGTTTCCAGGAGTTAATTTCAGTACTTATCTAGCTGCAGACCTGTAGGGAACTGTTTGGAACAGCTTGTGGATGGCTTCTGATCTGTAGACCACACTTCTTGCATTTTTATCAACCTCTCACTTGATGCCACCTGAAGGAACTCCATCACCCAAAGGTCCTTCGTCTAGTCACACACCTCAGTGAGTGGGATAACGACACTGTGGTTAGTAGAGGAAGGGAAGGTGAAAGGCAGAGGGAGGGGAAAAGAGACTGTAGAGAGAGAGGAGACAAAGGAACACAGCTTGCCCAAATGTGGCAAAATGTTAGTATTTGGTTAATCTAGGCAGGCGTATAAATGTTTATTATCCAATTATTTCAAATTATCAGAAAATTTCCAATTCAATAAAAGCTCTCCAATTCCTCAAAAAATTGTGAATGGAATTACCATATGACCCAGCCATCCCTCTACTGGGCATCTACCCAAAAAACCTGAAAACCTTAATCTTTAAAGATGTGTGTACCCGCATGTTCATCGCAGCACTGTTCACAGTGGCCAGAACATGGAAACAACCAAAATGCCCTTCGATAGATGACTGGATAAAGAAGTTGTGGTACATTTACACAACGGAATACTACTCAGCGATAAGAAATGATGAAATACAGTCATTTGTGACAACATGGATGGACCTAGAGACCATCTTATTAAGAGAAATAAGTCAGACTGAAAGAATCAGGAAACATGACCTCACTTATAGGTGGAATATAAAACTGAAAGTTACAAAGACACAGAGACCTATGGACACATTTAATAGCTGGATGGTTGCCTGAGGGAAGGGGAAGAGGGGGGAGTGAGAGAGGGAGGGGAGGTGGGAGAGGGCACCAGCATTATGGACACACTCAATGGTTTGGTGGTAACCTGGAGAGGAGAGAGGAGGGGGGAGGGAGAGTTGTGGGGGGAGGGGGGAGTGGGCACCAGATATATGGGGTTGGAGGGGGACCTGATTCTGGGAGCTGGGCACATAATGGGATGCATGGGTGATGTGATGTGGAGTTGTACATCGGGAAACTATCTAATTGTTACCAACCAATGTCACCCCATTAAATTTAACAATAAAATATAATAATATTAAAAAAAAAAAAAAAAAAAGCTCTCCAGTGATGAGAAACACACTTTACTCCAAAGAGCCTGTTCGAAGATAACTTCTATTACTCTTTGAAGTGCAAATACTGCAGCTAGAACATTCATTTGAGGCTTAGATACCTACCATTACCACACGTCTAATCTCTATTTACTTATCACATTTTTCACCATATCTGTTCAAGTCCTACATTCTTCATGTTTTCCTTGACTAACTCAGCCAAATATTAATACTAATCTTCACGGTTTAATACAGTGCCTGGCATACACCCTTAATGTGTTATACACTTTTCAGTTAAATTCCCTAGTTCTTAATTTGGAATATAGGATGATAATATACATTCCTTGTCTATCTCAAAGAGTGGTTTTAGGGTTAAAATAGCTGAGGTTAGTATTTTGCATTGTATGTGTGTGCAAAGGTATTTGTAAAACCATAATGCCCCATACTTTTGCTTATTATTTTTGCTTTTGCTTGAGACAACACATGGAAAATATCATACCTGTCCAAAGACCTAAGGCAGCAGACATGGTCGTGAGATACTCATGGTATGTGAAGACTGTCCAAGATGGGTAGAGCATGGAGAATTTGTTTTAAATCAGTCAGTTCTCTGATCTTCACTTCCCTTAGGTAGCCATCCCTATAACTGATCTGCTTGAAAATGTGTCCCAGGGTTAGAGTATAAAGTGTGCTCCTTTCCAGCCTCCCTTATCCCAGTTGTCCCTTCTCTACTTTACAAATAAAAGGCATACTGGTAATTCTTCCTCATCCCAAATCTTACTAAATGTGAAATATGCAGGGGAGAGGAGAGAAGGAAGCAGTTGACTGGGGAAAGAGGGGGAAAGAATGGATAACACATCCTTTACAGGTCAGGTGGTTTTCAGTTACTTATTTCAATAAAGTTGAAAGAGAACCTAATCCTTATGTGATTTTTTTGGCATATATTTTGAAGGAGTTAAAAGTATGTAGTGACATTACTATATAGTGACATTACTATAACAAAACTACATTCTCACCTAATTATTTATATACATAAGTTTTCTTTTTGTACATAAGTTTTTTTAATGCTTGCATCTATGAAATTGAAAACCTGGAATAGAATTGATGCTGAATTTGTCTCATTCTAGTAACACTTTTTAAAAAGATTATATATATATATATATTTTGTTTGTTTGTTTGTTTTTTGGTTTTTTTTGACAGAGACAGAGACAGACAGAGAGAGGGGGGAGGGCCCAGAGCAGTCTCCATGGTTGCACATCATCAATTTTGACTTAGTTTCACTCCACAGGTGGGCATGGGACTGCATGGGGCAGAAACTGGCTCAGGGTCTCCACATGGGCCCTGGCAAGAGCTGAACTGGGGGCACAGCCCAGTTCAACATATGAGTCTGCACGGGCCGGGGCTGGGATTGGATCCTAGGACCCTGGGGCTGCAAAGCGAGTTCTCAATCCCTTGAGTCATCTCAGCATCCCCTCATTCTAGTAATAGTTATCCACTGATAAACTGGTTGAAAAAAAATTAATCCAATTCCATCTAAGAGGCATTTCCAACAAAATTTTACATTTATGTTTAATATTTATGAATATTTGCAAGATAGTTGTTTTATCAGTTGAAATAAGAGTCTTATGATCATAGGAAATTTAAAAACTACCCTTAAATTTCACTTTATATACACATTTTTTACTACAAGGAAGTATAAGATGATCAATAAAACAGCTCATATATAAAATATATTATTAGGAAAAAACTTTGGAGGGTATGTGGAACAGTAAGATGAGTTCCAGAATACGAAAATTTAAAATTGCCCAAGTCTAAAATATATTATTTTAAAAAGTGGATATGGTAACAAATCATTATGGTATTTAGAGTTCATTGTCTACATTTTAAAAAGTGTGACAGTTATAAAATATTTATAACAAGATACAAACAAAATGTTGATATCACTTTAAATTGTATAAGGATGTACAATATCATAGAGGATTCATGAGTCAAAAAGTTTGAAGATCTTGGGAAAACTGGGATGGCTCAGCAGGTTAAGTGCTTGCTTTGCAGCCCTGGAGCCTGAGGATCGAATTCCGGGATGGCCCAGGAGGCCCCATGTGCTGAACTGAGGGGTGCCCCCTGTTTAATTCTTGCTGGGGCCTATGGGGGAGGCTCCCTGCCCAGTCCCTGCCCTGTACAGCCCTGAGCCCACCTGTGGAGTGAAACTAATATATGGAAAACGAATGCTGTCAACTATGGAGACTGCTCTGGGCCCTCCCCATTCTGTGTCTCTGTCTGTCTGTCAAAAACACAATAAAAATAAATCTTAAAAAAAAAGTTTGAAGATCTTGGACATTAAAGATATGCTTGCTCTAAGACAGTGATTTAACCATTCCTTGAGGTATTCAAATGCAGGTTTGGAGTAAAAATTGTGGCTCTACGTTGCGCATATAGATTTAGTACCTTGCGTTGTATTGTTTATTGTTCATTTTAATTGCCTCTCCTGGTAGACTGTAAGCTCTCAGAAGACCAAGAACTTGTTAGATTCCTGGCTTAGTCCCTGTACACGGGAGATACTCCCCAAACAGCCCGAATGAATGACTATCGTGAGAACTCGGGGAGGGCTGAAAATCTCCGGCTCACACTAAGGTTTTCTTTCGGAGTGTCAAGCCCGCTGCCAGGCAGGGGAAAGCGTGGGAAGTTCCGAAGGAAACTCTGAGCACTCCGGTGGGGCGGGGCCCCGGATGGGGGCGGGGCCAGGGCAAGGAACCCGAACCCGGGGGCGGTGTCTCCTTAGCCGTCGCGCAGGCGCGCAGCCGTCGCCGCGTGAGTGCGCGCAGTCGCGCGCCTGTCCCCGCGCGGTCTCCGTAGCGCGTGTGCAGGCTGACGCTGCTCGCGGGCCCTCCTCTTGCACTGCAGCGGCGTTGCCGGAGTTTTGGGCGTTTGGGAGGGGGCGAGGGAGCGAGAGTCGAGAGAAGGAGGCGGCGGCGGCGGCAGGGAGGAGGAGGAGGAGCAGGCGCCGCCATGGCCGCCGCTATCACCGACATGGCCGACCTGGAGGAGCTCTCCCGCCTGAGCCCTCTGCCCTCCGGCAGTCCCGGCCAGGCAGCTCGGGGCCGGGCTGAGCCCCCGGAGGAGGAGGAGGAAGAAGAGGAGGAGGAAGAGGAGGCGGAGGCCGAAGCGGTGGCAGCGCTGCTTCTGAACGGCGGCGGTGGGGACGGTGGAGGCGGCGGCGGAGTGGGGGTCGGCGAGGCAGAGACGATGTCGGAGCCGAGCCCCGAGAGCGCCAGCCAGGCCGGGGAGGACGAAGACGAAGAGGAGGACGAGGAGGAGGACGAGAGCAGTAGCAGCGGTGGCGGCGAGGAGGAGAGTAGCGCCGAGAGTCTGGTGGGCAGCAGCGGAGGGAGCAGCAGCGACGAGACGCGCTCGTTGAGCCCCGGCGCCGCTAGCAGCAGTAGCGGGGATGGGGACGGCAAGGAGGGCCTGGAGGAGCCCAAGGGACCGCGGGGCAGCCAGGGCGGCGGCGGGGGCGGCAGCAGTAGCAGCAGCGTTGTCTCCAGCGGCGGCGACGAGGGCTATGGGACCGGGGGAGGCGGAAGCAGCGCTACCTCCGGGGGCCGGCGAGGCAGCTTGGAGATGTCGTCGGACGGGGAACCCCTGAGCCGCATGGACTCGGAGGACAGGTAAGTGCACTGAAGCGCTTCCCATTCCCTTCTCTTGCACTGCTGGGTCAAGGGGACTTTTTGCCGAGATTTTTCCCTGCTCCCCAAATCCCCGGCCCCTCCCCCAGGCTCTCAACTCGCAAATTTCTCCGGTCCGCCGCGCCCCTCTCGCTGCGAATAGCGGCTTCAAACTCTCAAACCATTTTCCTTCTAACTCTCCTTTCCCCGCCCTCTTCTCCCTTGGCTCTGCACCCCTTACAGACCTAGAGACAACTCTTAACTCGGAAACAGCCCCCAAAGTAGGCCCAGATCCTCTGAGCGAGAGTCCCTTGATGTACATACCTCGGTACACAAGATTAGCTTCAACCGTGTTCGCGAACGCTTGTCAGAACTAATTGACAAGTGTTTCCTAACATGGCTGGTTTCTCCTGGATTTAACAGAACTTCCTTTTCAGGGAGGAGACCCCCAACTATTACTCCTTTCTCTTTAAGAGATTATTCTTTTAAATTTAATCAGTGCTTCCAAAATTCCTCATGTGTGATCGTTAATATGGTCTCCAAAGTGATTCTAATAACTTATATTTCTTTTGTGATGAAATCTGGGAGGAAGTTTAAAACGAATAAGTCATTATAGAAAAGAAAAATGAGTTGTCTTCTAAAATTAACTTTGCGGAGTCAAAGAGTTGGAATTGGAAGAAAGTACAGTCTTGAAGGTACAACATATTAGTGTGTGGTTTTATCTTTATGTAGTAATGCTTCAGTGTCAGAGTCATGATTTTAGATGATATTTAAGGTTATGTATTGGAGAGATCTCTGATGGACTTAGTAGCATTTTTCTAAAGTTTTTTAGAAATAATGTGGAAATGGACAGAAATGTTTCGTTTTGGGGGGACATTAAAATTTATTACAATAGTATGTTTCAGCTGTTACTATCATTTTGATCTCTGGAAAAGTTCGTATTTTTACAAATGGGTTTTAAATGTACCTTTTAAAAACGGAACGGGTTTTAAAATGTATTAGCATTTGTTTTGATCATTTGTTAATGTTCTGATGAGCAGTAGAATTTTTAACAATTGATATTGACTTAAATTTAAAAATTTTAAGTATTCTAAGAAGTTCTGGGAATTCTGATTAAATGATGGAAATGAATATTTTGGTTTATAGTAAATGTAATGAGAGCTACAAGCCCTAAATATTTAGAAAATAACAGCATTAGAATCTGCTTGACACTTACTGTAATACCTAGTTAAGACATTTTGGATGGGGTAGGATAACTGTACAAACCTTAGAAAAATTGTACAGAACTATTTAGGCATGGCAGGAAGGAGAATATCTTCAAGAAAATTAAAAATTGATATGACCTACACAGCAAAGCATGTGTTAGCTAGTTTTTTTTTTTTTGTTTTTTTTTTATTCTCCGTTGGTACTCGTAGATACTTGGAAGTTGACGTTAGTTTATACAGTCAGCATCTACCATGGTTCTATTTACTTATTGTATACACACATACACACTGGTCTAGCGCTGCACAATTTGTGGCATTCATTTTTGTTCTCACAACTGTGGTGCCAGATAGGTACCGTATTATTTTTGATTTCCATTTAACAGAAGAAGCAAATTGAGTGTCTTAACTAAAAACAGTAGTAAGTCTAGAGTAATAGTGGTGGAGCTGGATGTGAACAAAGGTTCTCAAGTCCCCTGCTATTTCCAATTCACAAGAGTTAGTATAATTCATCTTAAATAACAAGCTGTGTGTGTCAGTTTTTTTGTTTGTTTGCTTTGAGTTAATATCTGTCCACCACATCCCTTTAGAGGTAAATGAATTCTATTGGTCAAGTAATATTTCAGGAAGTTAAAGTTTTTGGCTTCATTTTATATTTATTAGATACTCACTTGATTGTCTAATTTTTATATCATATTTCAGAGTAAGGTGTGAGATATTGGTGCCACATGTCCAGATAAGGTTAAAACTCAAACATGCTTTTTTTTTAAGCTTAAATATTAGACACTATAAAATACTGTAGTCATTTTACCATTTTAGGGTAATAGATTTATCATTTGTATGAAAAAGACTTACTAGGAAACTGGTTGTGGTCTTTATAATCTTAGTTCTGAAATGCCCCTTGTTGCCGTTGAGTTTTTTAAGAGTTATTTTAAATTTGAAAAGGATTCATAATTCTTATAAACTGTCCTGCAGACTACTCCAATCTTGTGGATTTTATAGATTGATTTTATGATAGGAAGTCTTTAGTTTTGTAACTGATGAAAGGATATCGTGGTTTTAAAGTGCTTTTAAAAACCTTGAAGCATTCCCATCACAACGATTTTTTATCATTAGAATTTACTGTTTCTGTTAGAATTCCGATTCAGTTTTTCTATCACTGAAATTAAATCACATCTTTCAGTTTATAACATACTTTAGAATTCGTTGAAATAGTTCAAATTTTTTGAACTGTAAGAACTTTTTAAGAAAGAATTAAATATAGTCATCTTAAACTTGTGACCCAAGGTGTTACTTTACAGTCGTGTATTGAAAGTGTTGTGTAGTGAAAATTGACTAATTTATAAAATGATTAAATGACACTTGGTACAAAAACACTATTTTCCCCAGGAGAGTTATTCAAAACCAGTGTTCAGTGTGTATTAGCGTGTTTATTTTAGTAAAGATAGAAAACCTTAAAGTTGATAGGTAATTTACTTTTACTTTAGTTATAAAGATAATTAAATTTGGGGGTGGAGTTAGCTGTGTAAGACCACTGAAAACTAGTTTTACTATAAATTTGAGTTTAAATATTTTTTTTTAAAGTTACTAGTTTTTTAGTTAATTTCAGAGGCTAAGTTAACTTAAATACAATTTTAGAATAAAAAATTTAGCCTTTAAATTTTTAGTTTACAAATTAGTTCTAGCTATTGTATCAGATTATACTTAACATGAAAATACTATTACCTTCTAATCTATATACTAAGTGCATTGATAGTAGCAACTTCTATTTTGTAGTTATCCTTTTTTGTATTCCATTGTTTTTCCTCTCCCTCCCCGCCAACTAGAATATAAGTCATTTTGTAGTCTTCAGGACAGGTTTATTTTGAAAAAAGCAAAGACATTTTTCAGCTACTTTTATCAGCCTTTCTGGATAAATCCACATGCCAACTCAAAAGTGCATGTGTAAGGGTGGGTTGATAGGGAAGGGCATCTAGTATGAAACTTATTTTGAATGATCAGCATAGGTCAGAGGCCCTTATCATTTTGTGGATCAAAATTTGAACGTCCAAACTTGGATTGCAAAGTTTGTGGTATAATTAAGATTGCTTTGACACTGGGAAAATAGATTTATATTGCCCAGTTTCCCAGTAGTATGATTAGGAAAGATATTTGTCTAGTATAGAGGCTAAATCTTAGATGAATATTAGAAGGCTGCATGTTAAAAGTTATTGTCAAGATTTATTAAGTATCTATTTTGAGGCCATAAAATATTTTTATATAATGTTTTGCTTGTACTTTATGATGAAACTCCTTTTCACTATTTACCCCTTTCAGCTCTGGAGCAACCAGCTGTACAGAATTTCTCTTTTAGCTACCCTTTTATATTGATTAAATTTAGGGGAAAGAGCTTCTGATAGGTCTCAGGAATCCTGTATGTTAGCTAGTTTTCTACCAAACATGGGTACTATGTGCAGGACTCTTTATTAGCCTAGCTGTTGTGGGACATAGGAAGACAAAGTGTTTTCCCACTTCATCTTGCATGTACATTTCTGTGAGACTTAATTACAGGTGTAGGTTTTGCCATAGTTCCTAGCACAACACTTCATTAATATAAACAAAGTTAGAAATTTCACACCTTGCCTGTTTAATGTATTATTTGTTATTGTGTAACACTTTTTCCTAAAATTTGCAATTTAAAAGAGCAAACATTTGTTAACACATGATTTCTGAGAGTTTTAGCTTGGGTAGTTCTGGCTCAGGCTCTCAAGAGGCAGTGAAAATGTTGGCCAGCACTGGAGTCATCTGAAGGCTTGACTGGGGCTAGAAATCCTTTTCCAAGATGGCTCACTTACATAGCTTTTCGCAGGACGTCTCAGTTAATTCACCAAGTCTGTATCTCCATACGGCTGTTAGTGTGTCCTCATGAGAGCATAGCTTGTTTTCCCCACAGCAAGTGATCCAAGCAGAAAAGAAGCTACAATACCTTTTTCTAACCAACATATACCTTCTCATAGTTTCTTCATACACCTTCATTTAGCACAGGGGTGTCCAGCCATTTGGCTTCCCTGGGCCACATTGGAAGAACAATTTTCTTGGGCCACACGTAAAATACACTGACATGATAGTTGAACTAAAGCAAAAACAAAATAAAACAAAAACAACCTCATAATGTTTTAAGAGAGTTCACGGATTTGTGTTGGGCTGCATTCAACGCTGTCCTGGGCTGCATGTGGCCCCAGGGCTGTGGGTTGGATAAGCTTGATTTAGCAGATAAATTTTTCCTGTTTTTTTTGTTTTTGTTTTTTTTATTCAGAATCCAAATACAGAATAACTGCTTCAAATTTTTGTTGAATGAGACAACCTTTCAAAAACCCATCTGAATACCACATTGAATCCTTTCCTAGTCTTTTAGAGCTTGGCTTTAATTTCTTTTTTCTTTTAATTTCCATATTTGTATTCTGTTTTCTTTCCTCTTTTATGGCTCTAGTGGAGGGATGTAGAATATTGCATTATAAAGAGCCTGTAATTTGGAGTAAATGGGCACAATTCAAATCTTAGTCTTGCTATCTATGTTATGATTTAGAGAATGTCTTTGAGCCTTAGTTCCTTAGCTGCAAAATGGGGTTAGGTTTTACCATAAAGGGTGAATTTCTCTTGACTCCTGTGAACTATTCTGAAGAACCCATGTTATTTGAATGCTTGATTCATCCTTTTTGTAGAATGGTATATTTTTGAAAACAGGAACAGTTTAGCTTGTTTAAAACTTAGTATTTAACACAGTACCTTGGATATGTTGGTTAGTCAGTTAATCATTAGATTTAAATTGAAATACCAACAATAGAATTTATATAAAGAAGACTAAACTGAAGGCCAGGAATTGGTGCCTTTGATTAGATCATTGTATATGGTGCAGGTGAGTTTAGGGCCAGCTTTTCTCTAGGGGAGGGGGGGGGGGTTGCACTCAAATAAGGCCTGTGAGATTGTATGCAGAATTTATGTGGGCATTTCTCTGAGAAGATGTTGCCAACTTTTTATCAGGTTTTTAAATATTACTGATTTAGAGGAGATCCAGAGGTGCATAATGTTTTTTTAAAAAACTCTGAAATTGAGGAAGCGGAGATGGCTCAGTGGGTTAAGCACTTGCTTTGCAGCCCTGGGGACTGAGGATCGAACCCCAGCTTTGGCCCATGAGGCCCCATATGCTGAACTGTGGTGTGCTTCCCATGTGGGAGGCCCCCAGCTCAGTTCTTGCCCTCTGGCTTGACCCCTGGCTCGAGGAGGCATGCCTCCCATGCAGGAGGCCCCCAGCCCTGTTCCTTCCTGCCTTGTGTGGCCCCGCCCACCTGTGTGGACCGAAACCATGTTGAAAACTGATGACAGTACAACTGTAGAGACTGCTCTGGGCCCTTCTTCTCTTAGTCAAAAACAATAAAATAAATCTTAAAAAAAAACTCATTGTAAATTTATGTAAAACATTTTTTAAATTGAGGCTGGGTATGGAAATTTGAAATGGGTAGTCACAAGAGGGTTTTAAAAAAATAATGCTTAGCATTTCATCAGTGTTATTGTAAGTGGAAATTTTGAAAGTATAGGGAGAGTAGTGGTTAGGAGTCAGAATATTTGTATTTGAATTCTGGCTGTCAGTAAGCTGGGTGACCATGGGACTGTTATATATGTTATTTAGTGGGGGCATTCCACTTTTGGGTGTCCCCTCTTGTTAGAGAGCTTTCCTTCTTTGCAAGACAATTCTGCTTTACCTTTAAAAAAAAAAAAAAAGTTAGGGGAAGCCGGGATGGCTCAGTGGGTTAAGCGCTCACTTTGCAGCCCCGGGAACCAGTATCAGATCCCCTCCCTGGCCTGTGCGGACCCATATGCTGAACTGGGGAGTGCCACCAGTTCAATTTTCACCAGGGTGAGACCCCGGCCCAGTTCCTTCCCTGTGCAGCCCTGTGCCCACCTGTGGAATGAAACTGTGGAAAAGCCAATGATGTGCAACTATGGAGATTGTTCTGGGCCCTCCCCCCTCTTTCTGTCTCTGTATCTCTCTCTTTCTCTCTCTCTGTCAAAAACAATAAAAATCAATCTTCAAAAAAAAAAAGTTATTTAGTGTCTTAACTGCTATTTCAGCTTTCTCATCTGTGAAGGGAGTGGACAATAATAGTTTCCTATAAGATTGTTGTGGGGCTTACATGTAGAGTATTTGGCACATAATTTATTAAGCATTTACTATGTAATAGTTACCGGTATTTATCTCACAGATTGTACATAGCACCTTCATTATGTGCCATGTACTGTTCTAGGAGCCGAATGTATAGCAGTGAATAAAACAAAGCCTCTGACCTCATGGGTGGGGGAGACAGACTGCAAAAATGAACTGATAATTGTTAGCAATGTACTACTGTTATGAAGCAATATAAAGTGTGAAATGCCAAAAAGTACTATGCCAACTGTTAAATGTGTGGCAGATATCTGTGAATGAGTGCTGCAGAAATTTGCAAAAGGATATGTATCCTGGACTAATTTATATCATTACAAAGTCTATACTCTAATTTTCTTTAACATATATATCCTATGGTAGACCTAAGAAGCCTCATAAATACCATTTATTTTTAATAGTTTTTAATACATAAGTGAAGTTACTGATTTATTATTAAAAAGCTTTGAGGTATATTTTGTAGTTAATGGTAATGGATTTGCAGTGATCTAACCACATCTTAAATTCATTTTTATGACTAATAGTTTGCATTTGTGAAAATAATCATTTTATTGACCTTAGAACTAAATGAACAATTTTAGGCATGGATAGGAGATCAGATGGGTGTTTGGATGTTTAAAAATTATTTTTTGGGATGCCAGGATTGCTCAACAGGTTGAGTGCTTGCCTTGCAACTGCAAAGTCAAGGTCTGAGGATCAAATCCCAGCCCTGGCCCATGCAAATCCATATACTGGACTGCGTTACTGTGGTGTAACTGGTAACTGTCAGGGTAGAGGGGATGGCAGCTAAGGTTCTTGCATTCCATGAGGGAGGCTGCCAGTTTGGTTCCCGCCCCATGCTGCCCCATATCCACCTGTGTGGAATGAAATTATGTCACTGCTAATGATATAAAACTATGGAAACTGCTCTGTCCCCCACCCCCCCAAAAAAGAAAACTTAAAAAAAAAAATTTTTGAGCATTTACTGATGGTTATAGTGCCCTGTTAAGTGATAATGCATGTGATAGTACCTCTTCAGATACTTAGCTTTTTTTTTTTTTTTATTGTTTTTGACAGAGAGAGAGAGAAAGAGACAGAGACAGAGAGAGAACTGAACTGGGGGAACTCCCAGTTCAGCATATGGGTCCGCTCGGGCCGGGGCCAGGATTCGATCCTGGGTCCCTGGTGCTGCAAAGTGAGCGCTTAACCCACTGAGCCATCCCGGCTTCCCCTACTTAGCTTTTAAAAAGATGATTCTGGGGAAGCCAGGATGGCTCAGTGGGTTAAGCGCTCACTTTGAAACCCCGGGGATCGAGGATTTAATCCCGGCCCTGGCCCGTGCAGACCCGTATTCTGAACTGGGGAGTGCCCCCAGTTCACTTCTCACCAGGGTGAGACCCTGGCCCAGTTGCTGCCCCTGTGCAGCCCTGTCCCCACCTGTGGAATAAAACTATGTGGAAAAACCAAGAGTGCAACTATGGAGACTTTCTGGGCCCTCCCCCTTCTCTCTGTCTCTGTACCTCGCTCTCTCTGTCAAAAACAATTAAAAAAATAATCTTTAAAAAGGTGATTTCATTATTTCTTAGTTTTTCTGTAGATGGTGACAAAATTAAATTTTGAGTATTGTAATTAAAGACTAAAGTTTTGGTGGGAGAAAGGGGACTGGATTTTATTGTTTAGGTGAATGATGAAGAGAAATATCTAGAAAGCCTAAATAAAACATGTGAAGGAAAGACCATAACATTTTAAGGAGATTTCCTACCTAAATCTTAGGATCCACATTGGAACTGGGAAATAAGAATTAATGTTATTCAACTATAAGAAAAGATGAAATACTGCCATTTGCGACAACATGGATGGAACTTGAGATCATCATGCTAAGTGAAATAAGCCAGACAGAAAAAACTTAAGACTTCACTCCTGTGGAATATAAAACTGAAAGCAACAAAGAAAACCTCATGGACATAGTCAGTAGTTTGTTTAGTAGTTACTTGAGGGTAATGGGGAGGGGGTGGGAGAGAGGGAGCTAATTATATAGTGGTGGAAAGAAAAGCTGACTTAGGGTGTTGAACACATATTGTAAAACATAGATGTAGTGCTGTAGAATTGTACACCTGGAACCTATGTAATTGTAACTAACCATTGTCACCCTAATAAATTTAATAATTAAAAAAAAATGTACACAGAAGGAAAAAAAAGAATTAATGATTAAGGTGGGATCTTTCAGGCCAACATGTGTGCACATTTTTCTCAGTAGAGGTTTATGACTCAGATTCTTTTGCCTTTTCCCAACTTTTAACTCCTAATCACATTCAGGTCTTACTTTGAACATTTTCTCAGACAAACTATTCCTGATTCTTTGTTAGGGCACATTGCTAGCACTCCCAAGTTCGTCATTGCCCTTATTACAGTTTGAGTAATTATTTACTGTGTATCCTGCTAGAATGTGTGCTCCCTGAGAATAGAAACCATATTGGTTGATCATTGGTCTGTTTGAAGCACCCTGACGTAATGCTTGACACTTATTTTAGGTATTCAATATGTTTGGAATGAGTGATGAAACTTGTGTGTTATAGGAAAATTCATTATATCAGGCAAAGGTAGAGAAGAAGGAAGATTTGGGAGCTGGGAGACCAATTAGAAGGTAAGAAGAATAGTTAGTATAGGTGTGAAATGAAGAAACTTGAGCTAGGTTAGTTGGGGAAAATGTTGTGCTTGGGAAACTGAATCAAAGGAAAGAAAAGCTAATTTCCTGAATTGTCTCTAAGAAAAATATGTTACTGTTTCTGAGTAAGAAGTACTTTTTTTCTTTTCTTTTTGGTCATTTTTTAATTGTAATTTTTTTTTTCTTGAGGATTTAATTGGAACAATAGTTTACCTTTTCCTCCAGACACATGTATTACTGAAATAACTAAAGGAACATTGGGTAGTGAAAGAGTATGAACCTTAAGTCAGAAAGACATGGGTTATTTTAACTTCTGAGAAGTTGTTTTTTTAACAGTAAAATAGAAATATCCTAGTGTTATGATTAAGTGAGATGGAATATGTGAAAGGGCCTAAGGATATAATTAATTCATAATCATTTATCCTCCCATTTCTCATGCATAGAGATGTGGAAAGAGTACTCTAGTGGGAATAAGTAATCAATATTGTGGTACAGGCTTTACTAGATAGATAATGCCTACAGGAAATTTGCCAGATCATTTCATTTCTCTGAACTTTGGATTGATTCTTAAAAGTGAGGCTTTTTGACTACACAAAATAATTTGGAGCTATCCTTTAGACAAACCAAGAATGTTCTGCATCTGGGATCTCAAAGGTGTTTCAGATAGGTTCTGGGTTCAAAAATCACCCGACTTCTAATTTATATTTATGGTGTTGCATTGAAATATCCATGTCTATTTGTTATCCCTAGGTTATAACACAAGATTAAAATCATGTTTGATTTATCTTTATAGTTCCAGCTCTTACCTGCCTACATTCACCTTTTACACTGCCTGTATTCAGTAACTAGGTAATTGGTTGAATTTAACTGAATATGGCTGTCTCTGATACATATTTCTTTCTCATGATCATCGATGTGGTTGCATGAAACAAGGAGAGCCATTCTGTGTCTTATGTTTTCCCCCAATTTTTTGAACAGTATATGGAAACAATTTGAAAAAAGGTGTGACTACTTGAATATAAAAAAGCAAACTTCGCCGACTTATATTTTGTTCCCCAATAAAAATAAATTCACATTCAATTTAGGAGAAAAATGCTGTTAGGTTTGCTTAAGAATCTGAGACTCTTCAGCTTATTGAAAGGATTTTTAGAAGTTCTGTTCATTGCATCCTCAAAAACAACCAGTGAGATGAAAAAGTATAGAGAGATAACTGGACTTGCTCAAGTGACATACATACATAACTCCCTCAGAATGCAGGCAGTCTTGGCTCTAATTGTCATCTTAGCTACTATACTACCTGTATGATGGTTTTAACAACCTTGACCAGGGAAGTTTAATTAAAATTGTATAAACGGCTATTTAAATTTTCAACCCGCCGTCTTTTGCGAAGAATTCATTTACATTTCTGAGCCTTATTTTCATTTGTAATATTTATATAAACATAGATTATATAGCCTAGATTCTTCTTAAGACTATGCAATATAGAAGTTAATTTTTTTTAAGATTTATTTTAATTATTTGCGAGGAGGTGAAAGAGAGAGAGAGAGACAGAGAGAAGGGCCCTGAGCAGTCTTCATAGTTGTACATCATTAGTTGTTACCTGATCTCATTCCGCACAGGTAGATGTGGGGCTGTGTGGGCGGGATCCGAACCGTGATCCTCGTGCATGGGATGGCAAACCTTTGCCACTGAGCCACCCTGGCAGTTAAGTGTTTGGGGTTGCATGGTATGGGGCTGGGAATAGAATCCTTGATCTTATGATTGTGAGGCAAGCACTCAACCGCTGAGCTATCCCAGCATCCCTAGAAGTTAATTATTATTATTATTATTTTTTTCGGTAGTGAAAGAAAAATATATTGGAAGGAAAACTAGAAAAAGTACACTTCCAAGAGGTGGAAGCAGTCCTTGAGCAAGAAGAGGTGGCTCAAAAGGCCCTAGGAGTTAATTTTTAAATGCTATATTTAGTCATTCTTTAGGGCAGGGGTCTCCAAACTTTTCAGCCTGAGGGCCGCATTAACTATCAAACAGCAGTTATATCATCTCATTGACTGTGAACAAAAGTAGAAAAAGTAAGCGGCTGATCTTGGCAGGATACACGTAAATTTCCGTAATTTTTTTCCGTAGATAAAAAGGTCTCCACGGGCCGGATGAGCGGTTCCTCGCGGGCCACATCCGGCTCACTGGCCGTAGTTTGGAGACCCCTGCTTTAGGGGGATAGAGTCCCTTTTTTTGGCCTTTTTTTTTTTTTTAATATATTTTATTTATTTTTGACAGAGAGAGAGAGAGAGAGAGAGAAAGAGAGAGAGATACAGAGATACAGAGATACAGAGATAGATACAGAGAGAGAACTGAACTGGGGGAGCTCCCAGCTCAGCATATGGTTCTGCACGGGCCGGGGCCGGGATTCGATCCTCGGTCCCCGGCGCTGCAAAGTGAGCTCTTAATCCACTGAGCCATCCTGGCTTCCCCTTTTTGGCTTTTTATTTCTTTAATTTTAATTCTTTTCAAAGCCCTTGACTTACTGTCTGGTTTTCACTTATGTTTTGAGTTTCTAGAAAAATGAAGTATCAATTAGAGAAAACACAGATTTTGGAAGGGTATTAGTATTTCTTAGTATATACATTTGCTAGTTCATTTCTAAATTATACAATTTTTGCCATTTTTATAAATATTTGTTTAAGTATTGAGAGTGGAAGAATCAGTAGTAGACTGTTTAGTGCTTTAAATTTTTGTTGGTAGTCATTCAAATATATCTTTTGAGGTGTTGGCCACTATAGTCATTATTGTCAGAGATGTGAATACTGAAATCATCTGCTAAAATCATTTGTATGATTTAAAACTAACTTAAACAAATATGTGATTGCCTCTCTGTAAAATGAGTGTTGTTCTTCATAACACTTTTTTACATATCATCTTTGCATATATAGACATTTTTCTGGAAATCTTTGTAAGAAAGTGGAAGATAATTTTCTATAGTATAATTGTATTGAAGTAGAGTATCTCAAGTATTAGTTTCTTTTAGATAATTGCTGGATGAGAAATGTGGGTGCAGTAACCTTAAAGGGTAATAGACTACAGATGAGAAACACATTTAAAATAATATGCACGTGTATAGTTGGTGATAGAAGAACACAACCTATTTTTTCCATAGGTTATATTTCATCATTGTTACATGGAGTCCCTTTTGGCCAATTTAGTGAATGCTGCTGGGTCTTTGGGAAAATCTTTTGTCTTTATTCAGAAAAATAATTGCGGGGATGGAAAGTAGTCTTTTTCTTGATTAGAAAAACCCATTTTAGCTTTTTAAATTACAGTGATAATAGCTTGTAATTATAGTAATAATAATATCTTGGTTTGGCTAATGATTTTTAGTGTGCCTACAATGAATTTTTATGATTATCTCAGTATGACAAAGCCATATATTTCACTTGCCTTAAAAATCCTTAAATTTGCCACTAAAAACTATGTGCATATTTACTGTTTGCAAGACACTAGCTAGATGTAGGAGTTTGTTCTAAATGGGAGAGAAGTTTATATTAATAGATGATTCATAGTATAGATCAGTCAGATCATAAGGAAGCAGAATTCCTTCCACCATACCTGAGTAGGAAGGACCAAAGGAAATTTGACTTGAACATATATAGTACATATAAAATACACACTTGTCTTTACCTTTTCCCCCCTACCGTATTTTCCGGCGTATAAGACGACCCCCTAATTTTACTGTTAAAACATAGGTTTAGGCCTATATTCGCTGTATAAGACTACCCCCCACTTCCGAGGCTGTAGTCTTATACAGCGAATATAGGCCTAAACCTGTGTTTTAACTGTAAAATTAGGGGGTCGTCTTATACGCCCGGTCGTCTTATACGCCGGAAAATACGGTAATTATTATTACTATTCTTTATTATTATTATTATTAATTGTTAAATTTATTGGGGTGACAGTGATTGGTTTTATTTTTCATTGTAAAGATCTAAAAGCCTACAGCACTGTAGCAATTTGGAAGGCAAAACCATTTGGCCTTACAGAACCTGATGTCTAAATTACTTAATACAATTTAAGACCAATATCATAACTAAGTTTTGTTCTTGATAAATAAAAACTAAAGTGACTGCCTCTTTGTCCCTGGAATTAATATTTGGCATTGCATTTTATGTTAATATTGTTAGTCTCAGATCTTTTTCATTTCTAAATTTGAGACAAGTTCTACCTGAGGGTAGGTAGTCATGCTTTCTAAAGCTGACCTTGAATTAATTTTTTTTATGAAGCCAATTGACTTCTGGGAATCAAATTTAATAGTTTATCTTGTTTGTGAAACTATTTGCCTAGATGAGTGAAATATATGGAAATGCTAAAGTATCCTTTGTGTGTGCACAAAATATTCATAAAAGCAAAGGAACAGCTTATATGTGCATACCAGATGAAACTGAGTGACAGTTATTTTGATGTATAAGATAGATTACATTTCATTGTTTGTTAAATCAGTAATTTAATCAAATTTCTCCTTTATATGTGTGTCAATTAAATTGTATGGCATTAGTGTTTTGTGCTTGTATGATTTTGAACAAATCATAAAAATTTTTGTCTTAGTCTCTCTGTGGAAGATGAGGATACTAATCTCGTATGGTTGTTGTAAGCATTAAATGAGTTAATACATGTCAAATATTGTTCCAGTTACTATGGCTGCATGAAAATTAACTCTTAACGTTTAATGGCTTAAAACAGTTATTTACTTGCAAATCTACAATCTGAGCAGGGTTTGTCAGGGTTAGATATTCCTGCTCCACTTGGTGTCAGCTTGAAGCAGTGTAAAGGCCAGAGACTGCAATACTAGAAAACTCATGTTATCTGTCATATATTTGGTGCTTGGGCGGAGAAGACTCAAATAGCTGGGAGCTAGAACAGCTGGGTCTCCATGGCATCTCTCTCTAGCTCTGTGTACTTTCTTCACAGAGTCTCTTCATTATGGTGGCTTCAGAGGTGTTAGATTTCTTTCCGTGGTAGTTCAGGGCTCCCAAGCTGCGTGTTCTCAGAGAGAGCCAGGCTGAACCTGTATTGCCTTTATGACTTAGCCTTAGATGTTAGGCAGTATCACTTCTACCAGTAGTCCTCAGGCCTGTTCAGAATCAATTGAAAGTAATATAGGCTCCCCACTTTGATGCCTACATTGCAAAAAGATGGTGTGGGAAGGCATACATTGGTGTGACCATCTTTGGAAAACACAGTTTGACACAAGCACATTGAAAAACTCAGGACATATAACAAATACTAGGTGTTAACTATTATAATAAAGAATGGGAAAGTCAGATTTAAATAGAGTGCCTTTTGTGATATAAATTTTGATGTATTTAGTTACTCGTTTTCCTTAAGAGAAAGTTGTAAAATGTAAGAGACAGGTAGTTCGTAGTGTTCTTAAGTACTTGTTCCTTTTAAGTAGTTCAGTTTTAGCTTTTAATCTCTGTCAATACCTATAACAAGGATCAGGGCATGAAATAATTGTCCATTCCAACAGACTTTCATGAAGCATGGTATGGGGAACGCAAGAGTTTTACTCTTGAAGTTGTGTATCTGGTATATAATTTGAGACTTCAAAAATATAGGCTCCTCTTAAATGCTTTGTACTGTATTTGCTTTGTACTGTACTGCTTTGTTTTGAATTGTAACATTTAATAATTTTGATTATGGCATGGGAGGGACAGTAATCTTTCTAGTAGCAAGCGGCAATTTTTTTAAATAGATGCAAGGAACCTGTTAGCCAGATAATGGCTTATATATGATTAGATTAGAAATCTATGTGTGGTTATAATGTTTACCTGCAGTTTGTTAGTTTTCCGGCGTATAAGATGACTTTTGAAACGAAAATAAGTCAACCGAAAATCGGGGGTCGTCTTATACGCCGAGTATATCCCGAAAAACGTCTCAATATGCTGCTAAATGAATTTTCCAACTCGATCCCGCACCAATCACTGCAAGGCTGCTTGGACCGCCTCTCTAACTCAGCCAATCCAAGCAGGCTTTTTATGCATGCAAATTATACATGTTCTGTACCCGAAGCTACACTGTGTTCTAGTAAAAAGCCTGCTCAGATTGGCCAGAGTCAGAGAGGCGGTCTATTATAACCTTTGAACCTTTGCT
>PVKE010016304.1:0-32164 GCA_004027555.1 Craseonycteris thonglongyai | reverse complement strand
GGCAATCACCAAGCTATTGAGTGTGTCCATAGGTCTCTGTGTCTTTGTTACTTTCACTTTTATATTCCACCTATAAGTGAGGTCATGTGTTTCCTGATTCTTTCAGTCTGACTTATTTCGCTTAATAAGATGGTCTCTAGGTCCATCCATGTCAACGGTGTTTTCGAGACTGAAACAAAAGCTGGGACAGGAACGACGTGCCCTCACCCTCGTCCCCGGAGCCTGAGGGTCAGTCAGGAGCGGGGGGTGCCCGCTGTGTTCTGAAGGTGGACGGAGACCGGGGCGGGGGACCCGGACACCGGGTGGGAGTGACGGCGTCGCCCCAAAGCCGGCTCCAGCACACACGCACGTCCTTCACAGAACCTGCTGCACAAGTGCAAGCACTCGGCCTAATTTCTTGCCGCTTGTGACGTTTGGCTCTAAGTCCAGCTGTTTCGTTTATCGTTTTCCAGCCGCGTTTCTCCTACATAGAAAAGGGAATCTGTGAGGAAGCCGTTCCTTGGAGCCGCCAGCCACAGGCGGGGGGCGCGGGTTTGAACACACGGGACGTTCCTCACTATCCGGGCAGACGGCATGGAGGTGCTCAGCACCTGCCCACACGGCGATGCACACCAGCGGTTCCGGAGAGAAGCTCAACGCTGCGACCCACCTGCCCTCCTTCCCCAAACTGCCCCCGGTGCACAGCTAGGGCAGGGGTCCCTCCCCCGATGTGCCCGGGGGGACGTGCAGCCCGAATGGATTTGTGACAGAATGAAAAACATCTCATGAACCCTCATTTCTAATGTTTACTTAAGAATAATTTTTTTCGATGAAGAATAACATCTGGAATTTTACCGAAATTACGTT
Organism: Craseonycteris thonglongyai; assembly: GCA_004027555.1. Lineage (NCBI taxonomy): Eukaryota > Metazoa > Chordata > Mammalia > Chiroptera > Craseonycteridae > Craseonycteris > Craseonycteris thonglongyai. The sequence continues at coordinate 31,318 of PVKE010016304.1, read as the reverse complement.
TCTGTGTAAGAAGAGTTCACCACACCGGGGCTCATTTTTAACGCGGAAAACTTATTTTTCTATTTCGTATTTAAACGGAGGGTCTGATCGGGGCGACGTGGCTGGAGGGCTCGGTGGGCCGAGTCCAAGCGTCCCGGCTCTTTGAATTATAGGAATTTACTTAGTTACAAGATTTATGTGCCACCTGGAGCACTACACACGCAAGAAGTATTTCCTGGGTGATTAATCAGCAGTCTTTGGAAAAAGCAATGCAGACTTGAAAGTTTTTGATAAAAACTTTGAAACAATGTGTTTTGGGAGTTACGTGGTAGATCTAAGAGAATTCAAGGTATGAAACTCTCATAGAAACTACAACAGAAATGTCCATGATTATAATTTGCAAGGCTATATATATTTAATCAGTTAATTAGACCTTATTGATTTTATGGCATAATATTGTTATTACGCATTAATAATGGTGTCAACCAAATAAACGCCTGGAAGCTGAGAAGTATATTATTCTTGGAGTATATTTATCACAATTCATGTGGGACTTTGCTTGATTCGTGCACACTTTGAGTTCTGAAATTCAGTGCAGGTGACGAGGGACGGAGTGGGTGCTCAGAATCTGCAGGGGCCACGGGAGGAGGAAGAGCCGGGCGGTGTCCCCACGCGTCCCCTCGGTCTAGGGGTCTACACAACCGTTCTGTGAAGGCCCATGACTGCTCTCTTCATTTTCACTCTAATTTTAAGTCCATTTTCCTAGTTTTTATAAAAATATACTTTTGCATTTCAAAATTACTATAGAATTGTGCATATGACTTCCTTTTTGGGTATTTCTGTGGCACAGACAATGTTTCCTTGTGACATTTGGAGTTCAATGTCTGTATTGGTTGTTTTCTCTACTGTACTTGACCTTGACTCCCGGTTTGATGGGTCTCAAGGGGTTACAGTTTCTGCTCCTCAACACGGATAGAGATGGTATCAGACTTGATGCTGGATCGATACTTATGGTGAATGAGCTCTCCTTTAGCATATCAATAGACATAATTAGCCAAAATAGTTTTATCATCCCCAGATGTGCAACAGATGCGATTTTCTATTAAACGGAGTTCAGCACAGAACCTCTCTCTTTCCAAAACTCACTGGGATCCTTCCGGGTGTCAGGGAACCCTGATGATGTCACATGGTGATGATACAAAACCAGGGGCTGCAGAAGGTGACAGAAATCCTGGAAGACGGCTTTGTACTGCTCACCCTTCCCAGCTCCATGCCAACCACTAATGTCTTTATGATCAAACCGCCCTGCAGGCTCTGAGTGTTAGGATAAAAAGTGTGATCCAGTGGAAAGAAAATAGTTACAAGAAGTGTGCCCCCTTAGACCAAATGACAGGCGGGAGACCCCGGGGGGAACAGTCTGGGCACATGTTCTAGAACCAGAGTCTGGAGGCCCTGCCTGGAGCTGAGCTACGGAGTGCAGAGAGGAAGGGGTGTTCTCATTGACTCAAGAGACTGAAAATCAGTAAATCAGATGGACCAAAGCCTTCCAACCCTACAGCTAGGGAGGCTCTCAAGTTCGCAGCCAAACGAGAAGGAGAAAGGCCTCCTCTGGGTTCCTGCACAAAGGAATGGACAATACCCGCTGCTGACGCTCACAGGCGGAGGCTCTACTTCCCACCCCTCTGGAGACCCACTTAAGTCAGCAGCTGAAGCCAAGCTCCGAGGAGGACTCACAACACGTGTACAGCGTAGCTAACGCACTCCCGCAGCCAGAGAACAAGCAGACGGATGCCTCCAACAGACAACTCAGGGCAAGGGAGCGTTACTGGAAGACAGAGGTGGTGATCTGAACAATTGATATGGGGAGAGAGAGACAGAACAATAGCGAGAGAATGATTTTGGGATGTAAAATACAAATCAGACCCAAACCTACTCAGGAGAGTCTCCTGGACTTGGAGAGGAATGGCAAACAGGAGAGGGGACCACGGTGACTGAGTGGGTCCCTCAATGAGGGTTGGCACGAGGTCTGGGTCAGGGAGGTTCCGTGGGTGTGACCGGTAGTAACAGGTTGTCAGAATTACAGAGAACTTGCAGCATCTCGTGCCACCTCCACAGTATGCAGAGAAACTGTCATCGTCATCATCATGACTTGAGTGCTCACAGATCCCTGCACCGCAGTTGTGAGCGCACAACGTCATCATCATGACTTGAGTGCTCACAGATCCCCGTACCGCAGTTGTGAGCGCACACCGTCATCATGACTTGAGTGTTCACAGATCCCCGCACCGCAGTTGTGAGCGCACACCGTCATCATCATGACTTGAGTGCTCACAGATCCCCACACCGCAGTTGTGAGCGCACACCGTCATCATCATGACTTGAGTGCTCACAGATCCCCACACTGCAGTTGTGAGCGCACACCGTCATCGTCATGACTTGAGTGCTCACAGATCCCCACACCGCAGTTGTGAGCACTCACTGTCATCATCATGACTTGAGTGCTCACAGATCCCCACACCGCAGTTGTGAGCGCACACCGTCATCATCATGACTTGAGTGCTCACAGATCCCCACACCGCAGTTGTGAGCGCACACCGTCATCGTCATGACTTGAGTGCTCACAGAGGCCTGTCGATGACATTTAAAGGAGGTTGACCAGATGTCCTGTGCCAAACGGGACAGAAGGAAACAGTACTGTCCTGTTTCAAATGGTCCATATGGCCAGCCTAGCACAGATCACGAGACGAGGCTCTTCTAGGGACTCCCAGATCCCTCTACTGTGTAGGGACGGGGTCCTTTCCTTCCAGAACAAATCCCAGCACACACGTTTTTACTGCTTTAAGAGCTTGCTTCTGTGCAACCAGGTCTTAAATGAGTCTTGAAATGCTGCGTGCGAGAGGAAAGCAAGCGCTCGGCCTTGGAGTCAGCCTCCGCCTCTGGGCGTCTCGGGGCTTCTGTGGTCTACCCCTGAGGAGAGGCGGCGTTACACGCTCCCTGAAGCTTGATTAATTGGGCTATACTCCGAAATTTTCTAAAATATTGATTACTTGTTTAGTTTCATAGCAGTACTTGAAACGATGTTCAGATGGGAAAAGAATTCTAATTGTCAGAGAATATGAAATCAAACACCTAGTGATAGCTGTACAGCATTCAGAAAAAGAAGTTATGAGTCTTTGAGTCAGCCTTTCTAAGATGGAGAATGCCGGTTACATAAAATATTGCTTAAATTCAGGTCAATCTATTACAAGCAAATATAACACTTGTTGTCAAGTAAAGCTTTTATCTGACATGTAGCTAAACGCATACTGCAGCTACATTATTATTCGGGGGGTGATGAGCCACAAGCCGTGCTAAGCATCATGGGTGTTTTTTTTCCCCCCAAAACCTGCTTCTGAGTGTGCATCAGCCACAATGGCACCGTAAGCGTGGGTAACTTCGATGCGTCGTTAAATAGGAGGTGTTTCCTCACAGTGACTATTCCAAACTACCTCTGTCATGGGACCTCCCTGTCGCATTGTCCTCAGAGGAACAAAACGGCATGTGTTTCCTGACACGGACTCCCATTCTATCTACAACGGCCGGAGAAAGATGAGGCCCCAAATTGCCATTTATTGTGCAGGGGAACCGCAGACACCGAGCGACAGGGGACGAGAAGCCGTCCGGTGGTTCGGTTCTCCTGCACACTGACATCAGACTCTCGGAAGTTTTCACGCTCGACCCTGTTGCACGAGTTGCGCCGAAGGAAGCAGGGAGGGGCAGGTGGGCGGGAGGGGGGCTGCTCGCCGCTACGTACTTGGTCCCTCAACACATGGAACCGTCTTTCCTTTAGAAAGCACAGTCGAGGTCTGCCTAGGAACGTGCTCGGGGTCAGCAGGGGTGGGGGCCCGGGACACCCACCTGGGGAAGAGCGTTGGGGCGCGCAGGTAGGCGAGGGGAAGCGTGTCGTCCAACTTTACAATTAAAAAAAGGCCCTTTCTGAAATAGGGGCTCCGCATAATGATCTACTCGGAACGTAGTTCACCGATAAAAGGTAACTGCCTACAGAGGAAAACGGGGTTGCCGGAGTTCGTTCCGCAAACAGCTGCAGGGGACGTCTTCCCTGGTAATCATCTGACGGGAGATGTCCGTGTGCTGACCGGTGGCACTAGCTGCTGCCGAGCCGGCCTGGTCACGCGTGAAGCGCACGAGCTGGGACGTTTCAGGACAGCGGTGCTGACGCTGCTCCCTACGGCTCCCCAGTTCGAGGCCCGCGCTGGTCAGGTGGGACTGGTAGTCCTGTCTCCCTTCCCGTGTTCAAATCAACAGCAGCATCAACAATACTCAGGACATGAATCCATAAACGTGTTTTTAGATCCATGTATAAGAAAAGAAAATAAAGATAGGATTAAGGAAGTCTGAAACATACACAGACCTTAGGCATGAAGAGTGCTGTTTTGAAAAATCCCCAGTCACGTTGTATGAAAAAGGTTCACGCAAATTTAGTGATGATTTTTGTTTTCCGTCTTCCGGCGGGAGCCGGAGTCGTCACCCGTGGGGTTCAGAGCAACGACCTCAGCTTCTGTCCCGGGAAGCGTTTCGTTACAAAGCTTTGTGCGTAACGATGCCTTGGGGAGAAGCACACTCTCACAGGTCTTTTTTCTTTTCTTTTTTTGGCTTTGGCTTCGGTTTTGTTTGGTCCTGTAAACAATGTATACCCAAAGGGAAGGAATTCTCATCAGTAGGCCTGCTTTTTATGCATAAGATTGCCAGATTACAAGAAAGATAAATCTAGATGACTAGATTTATTATTAATTCATGAAAGGTAACAATGTTGAAAAGAAAGACGGTTTTCTTCTTTGCTTCATTAATTATTATTTAAACATTCATTGTTGTCTCTAGATGCTTAAAAATCTTTTTAATAGGGTGTATTTTCTTTCTTTTTTTTCATATGGATCTTGAAATAATTTCTTTAGCAACAATAAACGTATGTACAAAAACATCTGTTTTCAGAAGACGAGACTACCAAACTCTTTTCTAGTTTTATGTTTAACACCGATTTAAGTACTAAAGAAAACAGAGAAAAAGTTTTGTATTTATTTTGTGTGTACCTTATTGTATTTAATGTTGATGTCATTTTCTGCAGTGTCACATTTATTTTGATTGGAATTGCTCACACAAGAGTTGAATTCCTTCCTAAATTTATTCCAGTAACTAGGAAGATATTAATTAATGACTATGCATAGAGCTATTTCAGGTAAAGGTCTTTAGTCAAATGAGCTGAATTAAGAAGTTGATTTAAAATGATCTGTTCAGGCTTAACTTCGTCCCTAACGATATGAAGTTGGGCTCGTCACTGCCTGTATCTTGTTTGCTAACTATGCTGATGGTTTTGCATGGAAATGTGTCACCCTAAAGAGGTGACGTCCTTCCGTCTGGGGCTCCTGGGAGCTCCGGCGGGTCAGTGCTGCTCCCTCCCCTGGTGCCATCTGCTCTGGGGGGGAGGGGCTTCCTGCTGGCCAAGGTGACCCCTGGTCGTCCGCACCTTGAGCAGGGTCCTTGGAGAATGACGCTTCTTGAGACCGGAGGCTGAGAGGTGAGCCTCAGGTGGGTGCCCGGGAAGCAGCGTCCTGGGTGCGGGGCGGGGTCTCTCTGTACTGAAGAGGTATTTTCAATGCGGGTAACAAAAGTGACTAGTGTGAAGTCAGCCCATGAGCGGTGTTGGGAACTGTGTCCACTGGGCGACACGTATGAAACGGCTTTCCTCTCGTTATCAAATGTGCTGAGTGGAGGACATGGCTCTTGAAGTGCATGAGCGTTTACAAAATGCGGCATTTTTCTAAGCACACTACGACCATCTACATAAACCACATACCACTTATGACTAGTAAATCAGGAATATCACTGTCTCATGTAGATATGTTGTGCTTGATAGTCTTAAGGACCCTTAAGTTGCGTGCAAACAAGTAACTACAGTTAGAGAAGACGCCAGGCTTGCGTGGGAAGCTCTCAGTCTGTGATTTGGAGAGAAGGACTCGTGGTAAATCCAGGTTATGTACGAACACAACCGTTACCGTTACTACGCTTAGTTAACGCCAAGCAAAGGCCCAGTGCAGGAGCACGCTCAACGTCCCGGATCAAACTGTTCTGTTTTTAGAAAATTTCCTTTTGTTTCTTTTTTTATTTTTGTTTATTTTGAAAAACATTCATTTTCTCTTCCAAAGTTTTAGTATTTCCCCCAAAATCCGTGAGAACCTCAAGTGTGAGTGTGTCCTGAACAGAAAGGAAGCTTAAATGAAAAGATAAATCTCAACAGAGAAATTGGATAATAAAAAATAAGTGGTGACTGTGGAACTGAAGAATTCTTTATTTTATGTAAGCAAATCAGTGCACAGGACTACAAGGTAAATGGAGAGGAAAAGAGTAAGTGAAGCTGAAGATAGAGAAATAAAAACGTATAAGTTGAAGGACAGAGAGGAAAAGTGGAACAATAAATTAAACAGCTATTTGGGGAACTCAGATAATATGCAAATGATGAGCAAGTCAAGGACACAGAATCTTGGTGTGAAAGGAGAGAAAACATATATCCAGAAACATTCCAAGAAATAATGATCAACAATTTCTAAAATTGATGGGAGGCATAAATTCATAGTTTCAAGGTGCAAATTAAAGACCACAAAAGATTTTACTACAGTCTCTCTAGAATCACTAAAAGAAAAAAGGCCGAGGGCGTGTGGTGTTGAGAGAGAGACGGACCAGGGAGTGTGCACGTTGTGGGTGGACAGTCCCCTGAACACGGGAGGGCAGCATCTTATGAGATTAAACACACATAGGTCACGTGACCCCACACTCTCATTCTTCAGAATTCACCCAAGAGAAGTAAAAACATGTTTTCAATGCAAGACTTGTAAACAAGAACATCTGTATTACAGTGTTGTTTTTGATAGTTAGGATTTGGTAGAACTCCAACGTCCACCAGCTGGTGAATTCACGAGTAGTGTTGTAGCCACACCATGCCATTGTGCTTAGAGATTTAACAGAGCAGAACACCGACGAACACACGGCGGTAATTACCAGACACGTGTCAGGGGAAACGCAGAAAGCTACGTCCTGTAGGACTCGATGCTCATGAAGGCCAGAAAAGTAAGATGAGCGGTCGCCAGCCAGTCCGCGGCGGCCAGATGCTGGGGTGGGGAGGAAGCTGAAAAACAACATGAGGGTGTTTCTATGTTGATGGAAATGTTCTACGTTTTGATTGTGATGGTGGTTGCATTCTGTACCATTGCAAAATGTTATCAAACTGTTTATTTAAAGTAGGTGACATGTACTTTGCATGAATTATTCATCATAAAGCTCGGGGGGAACACCCAGCGTCTTCACCAGAAAGCACCGAGCAGGAAGAGACGGGGCTGATGTTGTTCTGAACCGCCCACCGCACGCCGCGCACAGTAGGAGATCAATAAATGTCAGCCGGGTCATTACCCAGGCCCATGAGTGAGATGCCTAATTGCCTGTCTATGTAACACACCTATATTTATTATGTGTCACAGGCTTTTGCGAACCTTTGAAGTCTAAGTATATTTGACATCAAGTAAGCTTTTACTTCCCACAAACAACAAGTGTGAAATTCCTTATGTAACGCGGTGATAGTGTCTTATAAAGGGTGTCCCAAAATTCACGCAAGATTTGAATTTTGCGTCATTTGTGCGGTAAAGTGTTGCCAAGGGAAAAAAACATGACAGCGTGACAGCTGACAGTTCAGGGTTATTAAAAATGGAGCGCTCCACGAAAGAACAACGCATTTTCATTGTTGAGCAATGAAAATGTACAATTTTTAATGATAAACCTGTGTTTTCTATCAAAATTACTTCTTGCGTGAATTTTGGGACGCCCTCTACGCCGTCATTCCTTTTGCCTTGTCATTACTCTAACATCCGGGGTCAGACGGAGCAAAGCATTTTCTTCCTGTGCTTGTCCCCTCACCCGCCCTGTGTTTCGCAGGACACATGCTTTCCCAGCCGCAGCACAGCAACAACGAGGATTCGAACACACACCGTAGCGCAAGGGAGCTGGTTGAACCAAACGTAACCAGACCTCTCTGAAGGGGCGCGGTTTTGGGGAGCAGATGCAGAGGGCTGGACAGGGGGCGGCTCCACGCGGCAAGGACAGGAGTCACCAGAGAGCTGCGGTCACGAGGTGAAGCGCTGGCTGAAAATGCAGAGGCCCCGGGCCCCGCAGGCCGAAGGCAGCCGGGCGCTGGCCTGTCTGGGAGACGAGCTCTGCGGGGTGTTGCGTAAGGGTCAGCTGGAGACGCTTTTCACACACGTGCAGGGCCCAGTGTGGGCTGGTCGAGGACACAAAGCCCCGGGAGCCACGGAAATAGGGAAGTGAAAGCTTTTCTTCACGAACCTCAGAGTCTCACAGGAAATATGAGGACCTGAAAATGCTTTCCCTGTGGGGCTGGGGAAATGACAGCCACTGACAAAGTCCGTCTAAAAACACCCTCCTCCTCTCCATGGAACAGGAAGAAAGGCAGCTACAAAGGCCGTGTGGGGCATGGTGGCTACATTCTGCAGCCACTACGGAGAACCCGTCCATTTATCCTCCACGGCCACCCTCTGGAACAAAGGCATTCAGCTGCAGGGACAATGACAACCAAAGGGTGACTTGTAGATGGTGGGATAACTGTGCAAACTTGCGCATCTGTGTGCAGGGGAACAGCAAAGAAAAAGAGAGAGAGAAGAAGGAAAGGAGGAAAAAGAAGGGAAGGAGGAAGGAAGGAAGGAAGGAATGAGGAAGGGAGGAAGGGAGAAAGAAAGAAACAAGGAAGAAGGAAGGAGGAAGAAAAGAAGGAAGATGAAAGGAAGATGGAAGGAAGAAGGAAGGAGGAAAAAAAGGAGGAAGAAAGAAGAAAGGAGGAAGAAGGAAGGAAGAAGAAAGGAGGAAGAAAAGAAGAAAGAAGAAAGGAAGAAGGAAGGAGAAAGGAGGAAGAAGGAAGGAAGGAAGAAGGAAGAAAGAAGAAAAGGAGGAAGGATGGAAGAAGGAAGGAGGAAGAAAGGAAGGAGGAAAGGAAGGAGGATGGAGGAAGAAGGAAGGAAGAAGGAAGGAGGAAGGAAGGAGAAAGGAAGGAGGAAGAAAGGGAGGAAGGAAGAAGGAAGGAGAAAGGAAGGAGGAAGAAAGGAAGAAAAAAAGGAGGAAGAAAGAAGAAAGGAGGAAGAAGGAAGGAAGAAGAAAGGAGGAAGAAAAGAAGAAAGAAAGGAAGAAGGAAGGAAGAAGAAAAGGAAGAAGGAAGAAAGAAAGGAGGGAAGGAAGGAGGATGGAGAAGAAGGAAGGAAGAAGGAAGGAAGGAAGAAAGGAGGAAGGAAGGCAGGAAGAAGGGAGGGTGGGAGGGGGACAGCACACTTGGAGGAGGGCCGATGTGCCTCCAGGCGCAGGATTACTTCGGGAGGATGGGTGGGAACACTTGTGAAGGAGAAACTCTACGACCGAGGTTCACAGGGCCTCCTCGGGACTGAGGATGAATCAGAGCTTCAGAGGCCACCCTCCCTAGCTCATACCTGCAATCGTGCTAACAAACACCAGGGGCCAATATTGGAATAATTTAGAACAGTTACAAGCGAGACTTCCTTTGGTAAGAACCACAAAGGGAAAACCACGAGAGAAATGCAAAGACCTGAAGCCAATCAGAAGGCCCCCAGCTCAAGTTCCGACGACATAAACACTAACGCACACGCTAAAGGCTAACCAGAGGGAATGGCACACTCATCTCTGTGCACAAAAATACCATTTATCTCGGTTTCTTCCTATTCTAGCTTTGTGCCTGGCTTTTAAGCAAAATTTACAAGACGTACCAAAAAAAGAAAAGGAATAATAAAGTCAGAAAAGAATAAAGAATGTTTTTCTGTATTGGCAGATATGACAGATATTAGAACTATCAGGCCAATTATTTAAAATAAGTAGAATAAAGTGTAAAGAATATAATGGACAAGTAGATAACATGGAAGATCACGTAGGTGATATCAATACAGAGATAGAAAACATCAAACAGAAATGTCAGAAACCAAAGACACAGTAACAGATGTTAGGAATGCATTTCATGAGCTCATTAGTGGGTTTAAGACACCCAAGAAAAGAATCAGGTAAGCTCAGAAAAAGGTTTCTAAAAACTATTCACACTGAAATAAAAGAAAAAAAAAATAGAAGCTAAAATAGGTATAGAATATCCAACAACTTTGTGCCCATAGCGAGAGTTCTAACATATACATAATCAAAATCTCAGAAAGCGGAAAGACGAAAACGGTAAGAATGTATTTGTAGAAATACCAGCTGACAGTTTTTTTTAGAGACGGATGCCAATTTACAAAACCAAGAAGCTCAGAGAAGATCAAGCAGGATAAATACCCCAAACAAAACAAGGCTAAAGAGAACCTAAACCAACGCGTACCGTTTTAAGTTAGGAAAACGCAAGGCAAAGAGAAAATCTTGAAGGCAAGCAGACAAAAGTACACGCTACTGAAAAAGGAACGGGGACAACCACTACAGCAACCTTCATAGCAGAAACCATGGAAGCAGGAGACACGTGATCCCTTAAAGCATTGAAACAAAACAACACACACACACAAAACTGTCCAAGAATTCCACACGCAAGCCAGGAAGAGAGCGCACCAGGAGCCCAATCCTGCCGGAAACTTGATCTCGGAATTTCCAGCCTCCAAAACTGAGAGAGAACACATTTATGTTGGTTCAGCCACACGATCCGTGGTGTTTTGCGTGGCATCCCACGCCAACGAGTACACTGAAGATAAGAACGCAAACGCGTTTCCGAAGGCTGCTTCTCGAAGGTCCCACGCTGTTCGGCTATATCTTAGATTTGACCCTATCCTTGTGACGGATGGCTCAGAAAACGTATAATTTAGTGCCTAAGCGGACAACCCCCAATTCTATACCATCAATAACAAACATGAGCTTCCAATAGGCTGCGTACGTATTATAATCACATTATACCCCACCGTTTCTGTAGTAATCATGATATATTTTGTGTACATTTACATGTATGCATGAAGAGCAAATTCAGTCACATATATTAATTGGTATTCTCAACTTCTAAACATTTGTAGCATTCTGTATGTTACCTTAGTCAGATTTCCAAATTAAAATACGATTTTTCATTTAAATTCAGTATTAGTTGACCATTTTAAAAATGTATTCATTGAGCTTCTACGCAAGCTTAGCAGGAAAAACTAGTCAGGAGTAGAAATGCCAACATATTTAGAAGCGGGGCCGTTGTGCTTGATTTGCTTGGCACATAAATACGTGATACTCTGCTGCAGTTTAAATTCCTTTCAGTCACATGCAACTCGATACGATTTCATTAATTTTTAAGATTCACTAATGACTGGAAAATAAATAAATATTTCCAGTAACAAGTGACCTCTTGATAGCTGTAAATATCAGTAACTAAAAATTTAAAATGAGGCACTTAAATTCAACTATGATCCAAAATTAGTCAGTTATTCCACTTCACACGTCCTTCCTATTTTCACATCAAATACGGCGTCTGTCACTCGAAATCCTTTCTTACTAGTCAGACGCCCTATTTGGAAAACAGTCCTCAGTATTTGGTGGGTTTGGCTGGGACCTGTCCTTGGTGCTGAACGTGGAACCTGGGACGTGGGGGCCGGTGAGCGTGCCGCCTCCGAAGATTCGTGCACGGGACACCGGCCCAGCTCTGCACACCCTTCAAGCAAAAGCGGTCAAGTGTTTGCCTAAACACTATGTTTACAGATAAAATTAGTGGTGTGTGAATAAGCACAATATTAAATCTGAGCCTTACTTGATTGTTTTTGTGTGGCATGTCCGAAATAACCGTATCATCCCCCACAAAAGCAATTTCCTTTCTAATAAAGTCTGAACTTGGGCCTTGAATTTGATCTATGTTGTCCTCATACGCGTTTCTGGTATTACGTATGCAGAATGCCGACCAAACTTGATTTATCGGACATGCCGGTGAATCGAATCACTCCGGGGTCTTTGTTATTCAGGCAACGACGAGGAAGCATGAATTAGACGAGGCATAGCTACTTGTTCCTTTTACCAACACGTCTTTCTTGAGAACTGTAGGTGCCCCTTGCTGCTCCTGGTGATAAGACACAGCAGTGAACAAAGTGAGGTTCTACCCCCGATGCACAAAGTGAGGTTCTACCCCCGATGCACAAAGTGAGGTTCTACCCCCGATGCACAAAGTGAGGTTCTACTCCAGATGCACAAAGTGAGGTTCTACCCCAGATGCACAAAGTGAGGTTCTAGTCCAGATGCACAAAGTGAGGTTCTACTCCAGATGCACAAAGTGAGGTTCTAGTCCAGATGCACAAAGTGAGGTTCTACCCCAGATGCACAAAGTGAGGTTCTACCCCCGATGCACAAAGTGAGGTTCTACCCCCGATGCACAAAGTGAGGTTCTACCCCCGATGCACAACGCCTCCCATAATTAGGTGTGAAAAGGATGAAATTACAAGGTTTCAATGGGTCACATAGGGTTTTTCTATGTGATGTGGTGGCAGAACAGGTTTCAAGGAAGATCACAGAAACTATTGTTTAGTTACGTGAGTCCAGGCAACATGATAATCAAGTTAAAAAAATAAAAGGCAAACGGAAGAGTAAGTCCTAAGTATCGGGGGAACAGAATCTATGTGCAGCCCCTCTGGACACTCAACGGAGTCCCGTCTGCATCATGCACATAAATAAACGCTTAGAAGAGCAAATCCGGGGCTGCCGGAGGTGGTGCTCTGCTGGAGAGCGAACATTAATAAGGAGCATTGGACTGTCTTCAATCTAATTTCTGCGTGTAATACACATAATCCATTTCTTTAAATATCCAGTACTTGGGTCATGAAAAGTTTTATGTACCTATGTATACATATATATCTTCCCATTATTACAGAATATACTTTAGTGGATTGCATGTCACTAAAAGATATTTGCATGCCTTCAAAATAAGGTATGACTTCCTGCAAAATTTTCATCTGCATAAAATTCTCCGAAGCAATACTCCTTTTTTGTTTCTCTGGGTAGAAGTTTTTCCACGTGTGTCCCGCAGACGCAGGACTTGCACCGAAAGCCACAGACGGGACGTGGGTGCAAACATCTAAACAGCTGAGCGCTGACACTATGCAGACATCCCAGTTGTTGGGTTTGTGATGTTGTTTTCTCTGAGAGCGAATGCTTCTTCTCAAAGCCCTGCAAGCGAGGCACGGCCAATGCAAACTCGTTTCACCGTCTATCGCTTGTTAGATAACAACCGTTCTCTTGCAAAGCTGGATACACTCAGCGACAGCATGCAACCTAACTTTATTTAAAAGCTACTATATTTTAATCACTGTAAACGCTAACGTCATTTTTATCTCCCCAGCCATCCATGAGCTAAAGTAACTGAGAAAAGCAAAAAAAAAAAAAAAAAAGGGGGGGGGCAATTAAGAAATTTATCAAGTAGAGTAGACAGCAGGCTGTATAAAGACAAGTAATCATGAACTCCTGACTATCATTGAATGTTTAAATCTGGGGGCCGTGGACGCCACAGGCCCTGGCTGCGTGGGGAGTGAGCGTGGCTGCCTCCCACCCTGAGGGTAAGAGAGCAAACCTCTGCAACGCCGTCTCTCTCGCCTGGATCTCATTTTCCTGCAAGGAAAGCTGAGTTACTGTCCCTCACCGAGTTCACTTAGTCTTGAGGATCGATCGCATGAAAACTTAGTGTATTTAATGGATTCCTGAGAGCTGTGAAGGAGGGAATCCTAGTGTATGTCACTGGAAACCTCCCCCTCTCTCTTTCTTGGCCTTTTCTTCCTCTGGCTGGACTGCTATCACTCACTATTAACACGTGGCGTACCCTCTGTTCCGGCAGGTATTTAAATGAGACCACGTTGAAATGAACTCTTCTCTTTAAAATGCTATTGCTTCCATATTATTTATAACTTTTCAATGAAATTTTTTGTACTTACATAAATTTATCCATTGATAATATTTGCTCATTATATATCAATCAAACCTCATTAATTAAATAAATCTTGCAAAAAATAAAAGGTCAAGTGTAAAAACGAGAATTCTCGTTACCCATCCTTAACACAGGGCTCAGAAAAAATGAAGATTCTTGTGATCCGTACGCTATGTGTTAACACCTGCTCTCCGGAATGGTCCATGCCCTCGGTTTCTCGCAGCGGCGAGGGGGACCGTGGTCACAGGAGACAGGCTGGCCCCTGGGCGTGGGCGAGGGGTGGCCTCGGCCGCCCTGTGAGGTCTCTCACGGGGGCACGAACACGCTGACAGCGCCGGCCTGCATAGGCTGCTTTTAGAGGAAGGTTGGTGTCTGCACGGAGGCAGTCCTGACAGAATTAAAAAGGACGGAGGCTGCAGAAACGCAGTGTGATAGGGGCGCTTTCATTAGCAAAACACGTTTAGAGCGAGTCTAAGATGGCTCGGCGCACCTGTGCCCAACACACGCGGTCGATCATGTCCCCGGGTCCAGTTCACCAACTCAGACGTGGAACGTAACCATGTGCACATAAATACCATCATGGCAATCTAAGTAATTACAGTGATTATAGGAGAGAACACGTTCTTTTCATGTTATTTCCTTGGTAACAGCATTTAAACCCAAATATTCAAGGCTGCGTTTAACATTTCCTTGTAAGGGGCATACATGCAATTATTTTCCTAAAATTACTACCAGTTACATAAAATCTTTTCATAAAAGATGATTTCAAATGCGTCACGCTCGTTATTCAAGGGCCTATTATTCTGATTTGAACTGAAGCGAACACGTCTTATTATGGCATATATAGAATGATACATTATTTATCATTAAAACCTCAGTTTTTGCATTCAAGGCACATTGAAAATATTGATGAATAAGCTGGAGAATAAATTTTTAAGTACATTAACTAGTTCAAATTTTGTTACTCAACATTTTCAAATAATTTTTATCCCGGGGGATGGAGAGCTTTCTGGTGTTGGGAACGTGGCAGGTTGGGGATCGCCAACGGCCGCTTGAGAGATCGCTCTCTCCGTCGCCGGGGGTAAGAAAAGCGTATCCTGATGGAGGCCGGGATATATTCAGCCACTAAAAGCACTGCCTTGGCGCTGAAGGTGGATCAGACGGATGCACGGATCCCGGTGCCCTCCTCTCAGGCCCCTCACCCTACGGGCCACGCTCCCCCTCGCGATGCGCTGCAGACGTGTGGACCCCACACGGCCCACGTGTGTCCGAGGGGCAGAAGTTCAGAGCCTCGCGGCTCAGGACAGCTGACGGCCCTGCCCCTGCCGCCCTCGCCACCCGTCTGGTGGGCAGAGGGGCCGGGCACACCGCACGTGGGGTCTGAACGCCGTGGGGGTTCCGCGGCCGCAGCGTTCGCTGTCTGGACTGGATGCATGACAAACGTTAAAATAGGTATTAATGAGCGAAAAGCTTCACACGCAGACACATCATCACATTAAAACTGACATGATTTTCTAAAGCTGGGAAGGACTCCATCTCCGGTAAGTTATTTATTTATTTTTTAAAAATAAATAGTTTAGTATTCTCTATTGCCCCTGATGCACGTTTCTCCTAAAAGTTTGATCTGTTTTCATCATGTTAGTTTTATAAAAAAAGTTTATATTTGACAATTTTAAAGGTTCTTTTTTTAGGGTTGAAGGTACATAGTTATGGGATGAACCTTGGTGTTTATATGCTGTGCACACAGAAAAGTAAAGGAAATGAAAACGAGGTCGGGAATGGCATGTATCTGAGAACAGAATGTCACTCCAGGGGCGTGCTCTGGTGAAGCTTCCTAGTTTTGTTTGTCTCTGAGGTTACCTTATCTTCAAGCTGGGGAACATAAGTTTACATTTTTCTGTTTTCAATATATATAATGTTTCTATCACTGAAACAACTACAGATCAAAACATTCCGTTCAAATGTAATAGTCCAATATATGTGGGTTGGAGGATACGGCTTCGTAGGTTGACCCACCGTTATGCACAAGCGACGTGGAACCTTCTCACCTTTCCTGTCTTCTGATCAGCAAGCTGTGGTTTAGACGAGGGGGCACCCAACACACCCGGCACTTATTCACAAGCGTTGTGTGTGTGTTACGTGCGTGAACGTCAGTCGCCTTCACAGGACTCTCCATTGGGTGCAACGCCCCCATCGAGACGCTATTTCCACGGCTCAGAAGTCTCTGGACTCGTCGGTTTTGATGCCTTTTAGCGCCGCTGATGCTTTTTGTTTCACCTCTTAAGTTGGCAAAACGTGTCCTTTTGAGGATTTTTTTTTAATCCAGGGAAACAAAAAAAGGTCACTCGGGGTGAGATCGGGGGAGCGGGGAGCGTGGGGTGCGGGGGTCGTGCCGTTTCTGGTCCAATACTGCTGAGTACGCAGCGGTGTGGGCAGGTGCCTTGTCGTGGTGGAAGAACCGGTCATGCGTGCCACAGCGTGTGCGTGTAGATACATGTACACATGCAACTACTGTCCATGTTCTCATATCTGGGCGTTTTTGTCTCTATATTGCCCTTGAAGCTGACCTCCACATTTTTCTATTAAAGCGTTTCTTACAGACTCGTACAGAAACAGAAAGATGATGCTCAGCACCCCAGCCCTGGTTTAACCACCAAAATGCAGGGAGACACATGTCTAAAGCAAAACAAATAAAAATGGATGGAAAGTGCTGCCTAGGACATTAAAATGGAATTTAAAACCATAGTAGATAAAATTAGAAGTTCATAAATGTCAGAGGAGCTTACAGAATTGACTGGACTATAATTGATGTAGAGTCAAACGGGCATGCAGATCGCAAGGGAAGAGGTAGAACTGTCTCTATCACACGTGCCTCTATCACATGTTGCATGTAGAGACGCCTAGAGAGAGAGGGAGAGCACGCAGTGGCCCCGGGCCACCCTGCAGGCGAGGCCGGAGCGAGAACTCACTCCCCCGCATCTGACCGGCCCACGGGCCTGAACTGCCCATCCCAGCAGGAAAGCCAACGAGGGTGACCCCCTGTCCCTAATGCTGGAGGCACCTGGGAACTCCAGGCGGCATGGCCATGCCTTTAAAGTGATACAATGAACTGCCATGGCTGGTTCTAAAGGGCGTCCCAAAATTCATGCAAGAAGTAATTTTGATAGAAAACACAGGTTTATAATTAAAAATCGTAAATTTTCATGGCTCAACAATGAAAACGCGTTGTTCTTTCGTGGAGCGCTCCATTTTTAATAACCTTGAACTGTCAGCTGTCACGCTGTCTTTTTTTGTTGTTGTTGGCAACACTTTACCGCACAAATGACGCAAAATTCAAATCTTGCGTGAATTTTGGGACGCCCTTTATAACCAGAATTAAACCACATGACACCGAAAAGGACTTCCCTGAGGAGATCTGACTCCCTTGGCCTTCGGATGGTTATTTGAGGGTTTACACGGACCCTCTAAATAAAGAGCTCAGAAATACCTGTCGTGGGGCAAGAATGAGATTCCGGCCCCGCCGTATCCGAAGTCAAAACCAGACGGCTCCTTCCTGTGTCCCCCACAACCTTCAGTGTCTGCGTCACCTTGTCACGGTGACCCACATTGGCACTGCTGTTTCTCTGCACTCGCGGATCCAAATACAGAGCAGTCTCATGAATGCATTAATGAAGGCACGCGAAGTCGCGTCTTTTGGTGCCACCTTCTGGCACCAGTTCCTGTATGAAATGTTCCCAAGGCGGGCACGCGGCCGGTGGTGAAGCACTTTGAACCCGATGGCTTCCGTCTGCTCACTGCGTAGGGACCTGTCTGCCTTCAGTGAATCTACCGCACTGAGGTCCACATGTAGAAGGAGAGGGCCAGGCTGCCTGGAAGTACACAGAGGTAGAGCTCGAACTCCAGGAGCACATTCCTATGTCGTATCGATACTTAGAAAGCACAAAAAGCCAACAGGAGAAGCAGTGGCATTTAAGAAAATACTCATGGTTCTTCTATGAAAGTCATTGACTGAATGCTGCCGATTAATTTCAGCGTTAATTTTTCCTGAGCAAATAAACAGAGCGCTCTCTACCTTTACTCGTTCTTGAATTAATGGCTTTCGATTCAGTACCACTGTTTTTACAGACTACTTTTACAGTCTACTTAGGTTATTTATCCGCCGTTAGCATGTCATTTACTGCTCAAAGTCAATATTTTGCTGCCTTTATTTTCCACACCTTTTTCTCATCAAAACAGAAAAATAATTTCTAGAGGGAAAGGTAAGGTATGCAGGTTTCATCTAACGGTGGTGACCTAATTTTCCAGAAAATCATTAGCATCGAATCCTATTAGAAGTAGAATTTTAAAACAAAATTAGTGGACTCAGTAAATGCACCCTGGGGTCAGGCTTATCATGATGCAGATTTCACAGTGAATTTAACCACTAAAACACCAAAATGGGAACTTGTGTCACAGGCAATTTTTTAGTTTACTATTATTCATCATTATTATTAACTTTTCTCACATTGATTTTTCGTTAAGAGATTAAAAAAAATCTCTTAGAGTACATTGCAGGCCTTCCCAAAGGCAACTCTACCGGCACCCGCAGCTTGGACTCCAGCCTCCGGGCTGTGAGAAGATAAACGTGTGTTGTGTCCGCCCCCGTCTGTGGTATCTGCTCATGTCAGCCTGAGCCGTTACGGGAAGGGTGTAGGTCAGTGCATACGGTCAGCTCGTCCCACCCACGCACCCCCAACCACAGCTGCAAACCACACAGGCATGTACTGAAAACAATCCGTGTACTGAGCCCACGAAGTGCAAAACCGTGTTGTTCAAGGCTCAACTGTACATTCTTATACGGGAATATTTTTATTTACCTATGGGTCATGATAATATCAAATCCCTCCAACATCAGATCTCATAAAACAAACTGAAAAACATCTGTAAAAAAAAAAAAAAAAAAATATATATATATATATATATATATATATATATAAAACATTTAGTTAAAATGTTTTAAATTAAATATAATATTTTGGTGAAGTAAAACTCAATGTACACACATATATATATATACTGAATGTACGCATATCAATCGATATGTGTACTTTATTGTTAACATTTTATACATTACCCGGTATGAGTGTCTCCTCTTGCAGACATTAATGAGAATGCCTCACATTTACAACCCCCGTCTACGGACGTGAAGTACAGTGTCTTTAACACTCCATACCGTACGATCAACTTCAGTATAAGAGCAAGTCATGCAGTAAACAGATTTTTGTAAGCAAACTCTTTGAAAGTGTGCCATGTGCTGTAGATCACGTTAGAATAAATCATAACTGTTTTGAAATACCATCTATGTGTTTTTGAAAATAGAAGGGAAAAGCAACATTCTCAACCCCTTACTGGCGGCATACATGCCTCTCGTAAGGTTTCTTGAGAAATGTGTTAATTGAACAGAATGTATACTCACTGAGAAAGCGGACTCTGCGCTCGTGCATGCAGATCACACTAGTTACATGTGAATTTACACGGCTGAGAACGATGTGCTGCTTAAACGAACACGGAACCACGACAGCTAGCGTTCTCCTGCGATGCCACCGTGAGCGTGCCGTCACCACGGTGTAACAGGGGTCATCGGTTTTCGTTTCCGTTAGTTATGGGGAAGCTACGCATTTTCAGGAGTGTGCAAATATAGCACACGCACAATTTACGGCGAGCCTTTCTGTGACAGTAAGAACGTTAAGAAGACGCTGTGACACGAGTGACAGTCACGGCACCACCATGTCGCGTCTGCAGCTGGTCAGCGCTGGCCTTGGTCTGAGAAAAGTGCGTTTAGAAGCCGGTAGCACCAGCGCCTACTGACCCGTCTCACACGTAACATCCAACACATGACAACGTTTCCGCAGAAACAAAAAGCGACTATTCCTACAGCAGGGAGATTGCACTTCCATCGCTTCTGAGGGCGCAACATTGCAAACTTTTTTCTATATACAAATTTTCTCAAAATAATTTTCAAATAAAATCAGTGTTTCTCATGGTAACGTCAAAACGTCTGCCCCTTCAAACGAAGCGTCCCCTGGACTCGTTCTGTCCCTCGCCCCCTCCTCTCTCAGACGTCCCGTGAGGCTGAGGGAACACCCGACCTGCCACTCCCACGCGGGAGTCCGCAGCTGCCTCTCCCCCCACGTGGGGTGTAAGCCGGTCCACAGTGAGCACCGCCACTCAGCTGCCCCACCGGCAACGCAGCCTGAACGGCGAGCCTTTCCCTCCCAACTTCCCCCTCATAGGTCCTAACACCTGCTCCCACGCGACGACTCGGGTAGACGCCTGAGTGCCCTTTGGTTGTTCTTCCTGCCACACCCCACTCTCTCACAGGAAGAAGGCTTCGGAACTCAGCCCTCCGGGTGCACGGAGAACCTGCCCGTTTCTCAGCAGGTCGGCCGCTGCGGCCCAGGCTCACGTTGCCGTCCTCTCCCGCTCAGGGTACAGCCACCGCCCACCTCCGGGCCTCCCGGGCCTACTCGTTCCCCGTTGAAGTCCACCTGCTACCCGGCTACAGAGGTATCTTTAAGACGCAGTCCAGGCTCTAGTCGTTTGCATCTTAACATTCCTTTTTTTTAACGTAAGAGTTTTATTAGAAAAACAGCTTTGTGAACGCAGCGTGCAATTTTAGTTAAAGGGCAGTAAATTTTTCAACGTAATGAATTTCACGCGCATAATTTTTAGAAGTTCAAGTAACTCAGAGAACACACACGCATATGCACGTAGACCTGTTACAGCAGAGGCAGAGAGTTTGCAGGATCTGGTGACGTAGCTGGGACGGGATCTGGAGAAGAGGACGTGGGTGGCTTTGGATCTACATCAGTGGACGGGGCTGTACTGGCAAACTGGCACGCAGCTTTCTTGGAAAACTGAACAAACAGCTGGCTCTGAGGTCTGCGCCTCTCACGTAAAGTCAGGTTTTTGCGTGGCGTGCAGCTGCGTAACATACTGAGAAGTGAAGGAGGGCTACTATTCTGCAAAAGTTGGGGTTCCCGCCTTCTGAAGCCTTTTCTCAGTGACGGTGCTCTAAGCCCCCACATCGTGCTCGTATTCACTGTATGAACGTTTGTGCACATATACGTGTCACCCACCACTGAACCGACTGCACCTGTTACCGATCCACTGTTTCCTCCCTTCGGAGTATACGGCTGTAGACAGGTGAGGGTGGGGCGCCCGGAACCCAGCCAGCGCCCAACACACGTGCTAAGGGAATCAGTAGTTAACTGAGGAAACCTAGTGTCCTTTTTTTCCTTCATGGTTTTGTTTGTTGTTAAATTCATTGGGGTGACATTGGTTGGTAACAATTACGTAGGTTCCAGGTGTACAACTCTACAGCACATTGTCTATGTCACAACACGTGTTCACCACCCAGAGTCCGCTTTCTCCCCACCCCCACATATTTGAAGTGGGCCAGTTAGGCAAGGGCTTGCTTTGTCCACTCCGTCCTCATCTTGTGAACAGCCACGTCCCGTCCTCTTTCGGGAACTAAAAGTGACTCACGCACACTCACTGATACGCAGAGGCAGCTTGGCTGACAGCATCCTCATGAGCTCCGGTTCTGAACCCACTTGAGCATCTGAAATTATGCCTAGAACCTTGTCCTTTCCCATCCCTCTTCTCCGGCTTGGTTTTCACGTCCACTTTAATGTTCTCTCATAAGAAACGTGTCCCTCTAATCCCTAACAGCTAAGGTTACTGTTAAAAACCCTTTCTTATATTTTACTTCACTGAAATAATACTTTTTATAATTGTAATGAAATAATAGTGTCATCCCTATTTATCTCTCTAATAAATATAAGTTTCATGAAAACTGAGATTGCCCATGTTATATTTCTTAAATATCCATTTACAACATGCCAAGTTATTCCCAATAACTGCTGAAATGTTTCAAAACAATGCCTTATAATTATATATTGAATGAATTAATTTAATAGAAGGAGATCAATGGCTTATTTATAAACAGTACTTTAGTTTCTGACATCTGATCAATTGCTAATATTTTTTTGTAGATGACGATTACCGAGCATTCCCAGCGTTGTTGATTATCAAGAGTAATGCCGCCCATACAGAGAACAAACTGACAGCTGCCGGAAGGGATGGGGCTGGGGAGCGGGAGGAAGACGTGAGGCGTGTACAGTGCGGTGTAAGGAACAGTCACACGTAACGCCTGTGCACGGTGTCAGGCAGGCGCTAGGCTAGTCGGGGGATCACTTCATAAACGACATGAGTGTCTCTGTCTAACCACTATGTTGCACACCGGACATTAACACAAAATCATACTGAACGTCAACTGTAATCGAAAAATAAAAAAGTGAAAAATAAACTTTATCATAGCGAAAGGATAATATCACACATCAACTTACAACTTAACTTGGAATTTGACAAGACTTGTAATATATTGTATATTCGTGTACATTTGTTTAAGCGTGAAACACTACATTTCCTAAATGTTCAATGAATGGCACATTTCAACTTGTTAAACGATTGGTTTAATCTAGTATGAATATTTAAATTCTCTATTTCTGTTTCACTTATAACATGTCAATGGTGGGCTCTATCTAGGTATTGAAAGTGAGCAGCTAGCACAGGAAAATCATATATTTTTCACAACTTACTTCAATCACATGTGTACATTCAATTTAAAAAAAAAATAATGTTTTTCCATACATTATTTTCTACTCTGTTATTATAAGGTTCATAATTTTTGATACGATATTGTGTTTTGGTAGAAACTGTATTGCAATTTAACTTATAATATCATCAATCAAGATAAGCTATTTTCTTAGATGACAGATGGAAAAAATTCCCCATGAACTTCCCAAATACATACCTCATAACCTCTCTAGTTAAAAAAATATTAGGCAGTCGATTAGTTTGGCTTCTGAAAAGGCTCCACAATATACGGTGTCGCCGTCTCAAGTAAGAAAGAGAATACTCATCAGAACCACACCGTCGGCTGTAACTGAGTCTGAGTGACCTGCTTCCGGTCTAGCACTTACCTCTCCGCACGCTGGTGTCCACGCGTGAAGAGCACTAAACAGGAGCGTCCCCCCGGCCCCACCTAGCCGCTCACGCCTCTGTGTGAGACGTGCCCCGGAACACGTCTCTGGCCATCAAACCTCTGTGTTCGGGGGGCTGCAGATGTCTGGAGGGGCTGATAGACAGCAAATAGCACGAGGTAGTCGCACCCGAGGCTGCAAGATGGACTCAGGTTAGAAAACTGGGTAAGCGCTTACTGGGTCTGAATTCTCCATTTAATGTGCTAATAATTACGGCGAAGGAAACACGTTCTATGCATTTCATCCAAAGCTTCGTCAGAGGTAAGTCTCAGATGAGAATATATACAAATTAACTGTAGACTACATACTATTCTAGAATAAGAAACTGAAAAGATAATTAAAAAGTTAAGCCTAAAATATATATTATCCCTGAATAGAGAATCTAAATTTAATGAAAATGTATTATTTTCATGAAATACTATTTTAGAGAAATTTTATAGTCTTTTCTTATATCACTATATGACTTATATTTAATATTTTTCTTTTTAATAAATATTGTACCAAACAGAACACCATAAAAGAAATAATATTTTTTGTAATGTTAAAAAATTTCACTTATTGGTGGCCTTTGTGCATTGACCAAAGAATATGATATAATATCGGTATAAAATATGAAATAAATGCCTATCAGGCAGGACCCAGACTTGCTTAAAATATATTGATATTACCCAAATTACAGTTTACATAGATTTATTATCACTTTCAGTTAATTTTTAAGGTGTCTCATTCATTTACACTGTGAAGAAAAGATTAGAATTTATATAAACCTATTTTTGAACTCAGTCTCTAAAAAGGAATTGGAAGTTTTAACAAGCTTGATGTACAAAGATGCGCAAAGAAACGGTCTACGGCAACGTCAATAATGTCCGGAGATGAAGTGTTCTTGGCTACGTGGGAAAGGAAAGGTCTGAGGACATGGTGTGGTCTAAGGGTCTCATTCCCGATGCTGTGAAGCACTCAGACCTAATTCCTCCCAGGTTTTATTTTTTAGATGGTATGCTTTTAATTTTTTGATGCAAGTGCCCCGTGATGACATAATTCAAGGGGAAATTCCTTCTGTTCAGCGTCTGAGAAGGCGCTTCGTGCAGGCCTAGCAGAAAGGAGCCCTGCGACTGTAACTGTTTGCAGGTACGATTAGTCACAGACGCCATCCGTCCCTGCGCCCTGGTCACTAGAAAAACACGTAGGTTCTTTTCTGGTGAAAAAGTCACACTGAAACGGGACTTGAACCATAAGCTGACCATGTGTCTGGCACGTATTTTGTATTTTCTAGGCTCACTCTTGCTGTCTCTTTGCTGTGAACTTGCAGGTCCCAGATTGCACGAGGCAGAGAGCTCAGAAATCCACGGGACTGTGTGGCCTGAGCAGCAACATGTGCTGGCCTCGCCGAGAAGCGGTCCTTACCTTCCTGGAACGTGAGAACCCCAAGCCCCCCAGCCAGTCACTGGGGGGCCCGGCTTGACCATCCAACAGGCGAGCTGTTCTTTTTATTTATTTATTTATTATTTATTTATTTTTTAATTTATTGTTAAATTTGATGAGGTTACATTGGTTGGTAACAATTAGACAGTTTACAGATGTACAAGTCCACCTCACAGCATTCATGCATCGTATTATGTGCCCATCACTCAGTATCAGTTCCCCTTCCATCACCTTATATCTAGTGCGAGCTGTTCTTATCACGTGAAAAACCGCTCCCCTTGCACTCTCTGTTCAGTAGGAAGAAAAACCGCCCCAAGCGAAACGCCTGCCGTACGCGTCCTGCCCGCATCTGGAGCTCACGTCCTTGGACGGGGGTCCCCTCGTCACCCGCGGCTCTGCTCCCGGCCAGCCAGGGTCCAAAGACCCTCAATGGAAACCCCAGAAACGAGTAGGTTGTAAGATGTAAACTGTGTGCTGCTCTGAGAAGCGCGGTGCGACCTCCCCCGTCCCGCTCGCCTCTTCCCCGATGCAGGTCACCCTTTGGCCAGACTCTGCACCCCACTTCCTCTGGAGGGGAGCCGGTGCAGCAGTGCCTCCTGAGAGAGGCGGGCCGCCCTCACAGCCGTGTGCTGCACGGCGTCGTTAGTGTTCGCTGTTAATCTCTTACTGGCAGACGAGGGCGATCCCAGGGACGTGGCACCATGAACAGTAGGTTCAGCGCTCGGTCCTACCCACAGACCCGGATGTCCGCTGGGGGGGCTTACAGCCTATGCTCTGCAGGGACGGGGCTACTGTGCTGTGACCGCAAGTGCACAGGTGAGACCGTAGATGCTGACCCGGCTTAAGCTGTCCAAACATCTATTGTGATTTTCGTCTCAAAAGCACAAAGATACACAAAAAGTTAATTTTTTAACTTAAAGTTTGATATGAATGAAATCGCTTCGTGGTCGCCAACCACTTTATTACAGCAGCAGGGTCTAGTGAAATATTGAAGCGTTGCGAAAAGCTTTCTTGGGAAATAAAAGGGGACAGCCTTTAATAACACATTATTGGGTCAATTTGGGAAGACAACAACAGCAACCAAAACACTAGACGACATAAGGGGAGAGTCTGCGGATTCACTGAAGCTGCTACGATCTAAAGTACAAAGACAGACTAGCATGAGGTTAAATCACAGAAGAAAAACGCATGAATCAGTGGATGGGCAGCTCCCTGTTGTGCTATTTTAAAGGTGATTTTCATTTTGACATAATCACTTTTATGTCACACTGATTTAACGGACCTCGTGCAACCCAAAACGCGTTTGACTCTTCTCACAATATTTGCAGAAAGGTCTTTTTTGATAATAGATGAGGAATCACTATTTTTGCCTGAAAGTTATGAGTCAGTCATAATTTTTTTAGTAAAACTAATTAATATTTAAACAATCACAATGAAAAAATGTTGTGACCAACAATTAGAAAACGTGTAGCTAGTTTTACCAGGTTATTGGCTGTCTTCTCCGAGTAGCTCTCACCGTTTCAAGGGAAAGCGTAACTATCTGTAAACCCCGTCAGCAAACCGGCACAAAGTTCCTGCTAAAATCTGGTTTTGCAAAAATCTGCCAGAGACCGAACCCCATGGGTACTGAGGGCATTTGGCTCCATCAACAAGTCACATGTTTAATATGACATGTGCACTCTTGCATCGTAGTGGTGACAATTCGAGAGAAACGCAATGCTGTCTTCCTCACGCACTTTGCAAAGCTGGGCGACGCACGCACGCAAAGAGGAAGAGGAAAGAAGAGGGGGTGCGTGTCGCAGGGCGCCGTGGTCTCTGCGTTTCGTGCCCGTCCAGCCCTTTTCCAACAGCCTCCGGACCTCCTGAGCCCCGTGTTACCCCCTGTCCGCTGGGTGTGGGTTCCAACCTTTAAGGAATTTCCAAGCTCTCATCTGTGTCCCTAACAAAAGCCTGCTACGTAAAAACGAACAAAAGCTAAAACTAAAAACAAAGGAAGAAATCAGCGAACCACACACACATCACTATTGGTGCTTTTTTGCGTTTCGTTTGCAAGACTGAACGTGTTCACACTAACTCGCGTGGGGCCGTGGTCTCCTGGGAGGGCTTTGCCCCGCTCTCACGCCCTCGTGCGTGTTCACACGGCGTCGCTGGGGCAGCTTTTAAAATGATGACCGCCGTCACCTTGATTTTGGTAAAAATTCTTTCCATCGGCCATTTCTTTCAATAAATATTGAGTTTATCGCTGTGCCTTCTGTTTTATATGCTATTTATATCCCGAGTTTAGCTTTATGTTTGTTTTACGTAACGGTCATCTTTTCTGTTTTCATGTGTTTATGTCATGTAGTTTTAGGTATGTTTTGAATCAGTACGGGGATCAAGCAAATGTTGGGGTTTGTTTATGACCCCGAAGCTGTATTTATAAATGTCCCCCTTAAAAAGGACGCACGTTCTTCTTAATGGCTTCATGACTGTTACGTTTGGGTTTATCACTTACTTTATGAGTTTTTAGTTCTTTGTTTTTTTCCTGGTATTTACACTGACGCTATAAATTATCTTTATTATCTTTACAACGAGGTTCCTAGACACATGGCTTTTTAAAAACTAGGCTATGAGTTGCCTTTGTGGTTTCAGCCTCACAGCTAGTTACAGAGAATTCTTAGACTCGTGCCAACCTCAGGGTGCGGTGTCTTGTGCCCCTTGCCCGGCTGGTCCTCAGTCCCCGGGGTCGGCTCTGAGCAGGGGCAGGGGCGCTGAGAGCTCTTACAGCTCTTTACGTGGAAACCACCTCCGCCACACAAGGAGCTCCTCTGTCCCTACCGCTGCATCTGTGCATGGATGTCAGCGTATGATGTGCACACACACACGCAAACACACGCATGGCCTTTTGTACCTGCTCACAAACACCTCGTTCCCCCTGCTCGGGCATCTTCGTGTTTTCATACCGAGCCCAGTGGCGGCAAAGCCGGCGTGACCTCAGGGCGGCCGGGGAGGCGTGGAGGGCGGCCGGGCCCACAGCGTCCACCACCGCGGGGCAGCGGGCGGGCGACCCATCCACAAGGACTGTCGCTTCCCACGTGGACGGCGACACCATGCTACCCGCTTCCTGGGGGCTCGCAATCCTACAATTCTCACTCAACCCGGGCCAAGGAGAGGGGTGAAGGCTAATGCGGGCCACCATTCTCCCACCTTAAAGGACGGTGACACAAGACAGAAAGGAACCACGCTACAGAAAGGCACGAAGACGATCTGCACCGCCATCGGAGCCAAGACTGAACACCAGTGTGCGTGTGTGTTGTGTGTGCGGTGAAAGAATGCACGGTAAGTAATTCAACCACTGGGAAAATATTTATGTATCACTGAAGTTATTTGGTTATATTATCAGAATTAGTGGCTAATAAATTGAAAGCTCACAGGGATAATGAGGCAGTAAAGTTGCCGCTTCGTAAATAATTTAAAGCTAATTTGTGATGCACAGAGCATCTGTCGGGGTCCCGCAGAGCAGGGGGCGTTTCCTAAGGCCTGTAGCGGGGAGGCCACGTTTTCCGTTGTCACGTGGAGTTTAAGTTCAGCACGTGCAACACCGCAGGGGTTATCAACGACTCAATTCTGCAGACATTTTGATGTCACCGGATGCTTATTTTCATAAAAGTCAGTTTTCCATAATTTCTGGAAAGAATAAATTGTATGTACTCTATGGTAAAAAGGCACACAAACAAAGCTAAGCTCAAATATTTATGCCTAATTATCTTCAAGCCCGTCCCTCTGGGAGAAATAAACTGAACGCTGGAGAAGCTGGACGATAGCATATTGAACAAGTCTTTTTACAGCACGCCGGGTCATTTGCCTGCGCGTGTGGGCACGCGGAGGTCTGGCTCCGGGTCACGCTCGGCTCTTGGTGACTCGCTGACACAAAATGTGTCTCTGGGCTCAGCGATGCATCTCACACGGCACGGTAACTCAGAAGTCGCCTTCAAAGCGTCTTTGTAAGTCAGCAGGGAGAATCCACACATTTTCAACCACAAAACACCCCAAATACATCCCGTAAGGGGTAAACTTGAGGTTGCCTTCCGTGCGTCACCCGTGCTAGAGAATTTATCCCGTTTGCTGCGCCAACAACAGCCACGCAGGGCGCGTTCTCCCACGGGGCCCGGGGGCGGCGCCCGGCAACTGCTGTCTTGCCGCCACGCTTCTGCCCAAGTGCCAAGGCCTTTTTGGGCCTGTCTGCCCAACGAGCAAGATACACGGTAGAAAGAAAAGACGAGAAGAGAACCCGCAGAGATGGGGACCGAGACTCAAAGCCGACTTCGATCCGCCACCTAACAGACGCGGGGACACGCCCCGCAACCGCACCTCTAACACTAAATATTCAGATGAGGGGAGGCCGGGGGGGCTCAGTGGGTTAAGCGCTCACTTTGCAGCCCCGGGGACCGAGGATCGAATCCCGGCCCCGGCCCGTGCAGACCCACATGCTGAACTGGGAGCTCCCCCAGTTCAGTTCTCTCTCTGTCTCTGTCTCTGTATCTCTCTCTCTCTCTGTCTCTGTCAAAAAAAAAATAAGTAAATAAATAAAAATATTAAATATTCAGATGAGGACCAGAAAAGACAAAGGCAGCCGGCTACACATTATCGTATTTAACCGTAAGATACTCCTTACTCCGTGTTGTTTAATCGTACAGACTTCTAGGATCTTCCTAAGACCTGTTTCTTGGTGGTGGGACACAATGCCGGTCTCCATCCACGGTGCTGATTTTTCGAATAACACTTTTGTGACGGGGTCTTTTAACGAATAATAATCTTTCAAAGGTGGCGTGTGAACCACATAATGAGCTTTAGTCTTCCAGGCAATTAATTCTGAAGAAAAGAGATGGCATAACTTGATTACACGGACAAATGCCAAGATCTACCATCACTCTCCCTTGTGGGAAAGGGCAAGAGAGGGTCTCCCGGATCTGACCACAGGAGGTCAGGAGGTTGGCGGCTAATTCTGGGAGTTGGAGCTGAGATTCAGGTGGGGAGGCAGAGGGGTTAATAGAAGGAGGAGGACCAGCTGAGAAGGAACGTGCATTTGCCGGCTGAACCCTAAGCTCTGACTAGGTTCAAAGTGCCCATCAGAACTCTTTCGTTCTCTCTGCTAATGAGTTCTTTATTCATGTTGTGAATGAGGCTCTAGCTAACGATGCCAACCGGCCCAAAGTCTGGAGAATTCACAGCGCAAACTGCTGTGTCTCATTTTTCCCCTTCCCCTCCCCTCTCTCAGAATATTAAACCAGGTAATCAGAACCTGCGAAAGAACAGGTTAGTGTTCAGCTTTAATTCTCACCGAATGTGTTTAACTGAGAAGATTATAAACATGGGCAATAAAAATGGCTGCCCTTTAATCAGCATCTACTAAGTTTCACTGTTTTGCGTTCTATGTATACACGTATAATTTCATTTACTGCTACAAACTTCCCAGGAAGGTATTATTTTTCCAATTTCATTAAATAGGAAAGTAGCTCAGAGCTATCCAAGTTTGCACAGTTGGAATGGAAATTAAATTGAGGTTTTTCTAACTCCAAAGTCCTTGCTGTTCACACACACACACACACACACACACACACACACACACACACACCCCAAGTCAGATCCGACTATTGCCTCTGTTCTACTGGGATCTTATAACACGAATAGCATTATTTTTAAGACTAAGTATATATTTCTTCAGAGGCACACATTATAAAATATTATGTTGGGCTGTAAAACACACACACACGCATGCACGTGCGCACACACACACACACACACACACATACACACATACACACACAATCCTGAACTCGATCTTGCTGAATTCCTGAATTTATTCATATAAGTAAATAAGAAAGCCACTTTGTTTTGCTTTGCTTTGTCCTGAAATTAAATCATTATTTCGAAACTTTTGCTACTCCTGGATTTTTCCCTCCGACTTGGACCTTTTTCCTCCGCATCTGGGACACCATTGTCTGCTGGATTTTATCCTACTTCCTTCTTCTTCTTTATTATTTTATTTTTTATTTAACATTATTCTTTTTTTTATTATGAAAGATATTTTTTATTTTTAATTAATGAATAAAAGTACAGAATAGTAATAACCTAAAATTCTACAAATTAATAAATAAAAGTGAGTTGGCTCTATTTGAAAAATAATGATAATGTACATACACAGAGGTCAACCTAATAAAAAAAGTAGATATATTATAATTAACATTATTCTTGAAGCCCTTTCATTGCCTGATAGCTATCCCACTTGGTAACCAATCTCTGGCCAACCTCATGTGCGTCCATGGCCTCGTTTAATGAGCCGGATGGGTTTAGCAAGCTGCCACACAATTCCCTTTCATATGCATTAAAGTGATTTCATTCAACACTCCTCCAGACAGTGCATTTTTACGCTGGGAACACAGGGGTGAGCACCTGCCCAAGACATCTGGGCGTCCCACTGACACCAAGAGTCCATTACAACCCAAGTCAGACTCTGCCACAGCCTTAGAGAATGGTCTCTCTAGCGTCCACCATCTCAGTGACCAACCTGCCACGTGCTCATGGAGTCGGTGTGTGGCTTAATGTACACGTTCTTCACTTTAATAAGTTATGCAGATTTGTCACTCATTATGTCACAAATCCCTTCCCTGCCCACAGCTACAGCCGCACTGTCACTCCTTGTCACGTGGACCATCACCCCTGTCATGTGGACCGTCACCCCTTGTCATGTGGACCATCACCCCTGTCATGTGGACCGTCACCTCGTGTCAGGTGGACCATCACCCCTGTCAGGTGGACCGTCACCCGTGTCAGGTGGACCGTCACCCGTGTCAGGTGGACCGTCACCCATGTCAGGTGGACCATCACC
>PVKE010016303.1:0-32168 GCA_004027555.1 Craseonycteris thonglongyai | reverse complement strand
GATCCAGCTACTTTTTAATAGCATGTTGTTCAATCTCCACATATATGTGGTTCTCTCTGCACTTGATCTTTTGCAATTGATCTCAAGTTTCAACGCTTTGTGGTCTGAGAATACACTTGGTATGATTTGGATGCCCTTAAATTTGGTGAGGTTGGATTTCAGTCCCAGGATATGGTCTATCCTTGAAAATGTTCCATGTATACTAGAGTAAAATATATAGCCCTTTGTTGTAGGATGGAATGACCTGTAAATGTCAATTATGTCCATTTCCTGCAATGTATCGTTTAAAGCTGCAATGTCCTTATTTAGTTTCTGCTAGGATGATCTGTCCAATGTTGTCAGGGCGGTGTTTAGATCCCCTACTATAATTGTATTTTTGTCAAATTCTCCTTTTAGATCTGTTAGTAGTTGCTTTATAAATTTTGGTGCTTCCTGATTCGGAACATATATATTGATGAGTGTGATGTTTTCTTGTTGTATTGTCCCTTTTATCAAGATGTAATGTCCATCTTTATGTCTTATTATTTTTTTTATCCTGATGTCTTTTTCATTATAAATCAGTATGGCCACTCCAGCTTTTCTCTGACTGCCATTTGCCTGGAGTATTGTTTTCCATCCTTTTACCCGGAGTCTATGTTTGTCCCTGTGGCTGAGGTGTGTCTCTTGTAGGCAACATATGGTTGGATTTTGTTTTTTAATCCAGTCTGCTACCCTGTGCCTCTTTATTGGTGAATTCAGTCCATTTACATTCAGAGTGATGATTGATATATGAGAATATCCTGTATCCATTTCTTCTGTCCTTTTTATTTTTGTGTTGTCCCAACTTTTCTCCATTTATTTTGATTTCTTGATTCAGGTCGAATAGCCTTCTTCATTATTTCTTGGTGTTACCATTTTGAGCTGGAGAATTCCCTCAACTTTCGTATATCTGAAAAGGCCATAATTCCTCCTTCATATCTAAAGGTTAATTTTGCTGGATAGTTAATTCTTGGCTGGAAATTTCTCTCTTTTAATATTTTGAAGATTGGGTTCCACTCCCTCCTGGCTTGCAGAGTTTCTGCTGAGAAGTCTGGTGACAACCTGATAGGTTTTCCTTTGAAAGTTATGTTTTGTTTTTCCCTGGCAGCCTTGAGGATTTTTTCTTTGTCATTGGTTTTTGTCATCTTCAGAACAATGTGCCTTGGAGAAGATCTGCTAGGATCTAGGAAGTTAGGGCTTCTGATTTCCTCTTGGACTTGGGGCTGTAATTCCTTCCACAGATTAGGGAAATTTTCATCCACTATTTGTTTTAGTAGACTCTGAGAAGATTTCATCTCGCTTCCTTCTGGTAGCCCTATTAGTCTAATATTGTTCTTTCTGATGGAGTCAGAAAGTTCTTATATGGCTCTTTCATTTGTCTTGATTTTCCTTTCCCCTTCTTCTTCCGTCTGTGACATTTCCCTGTTTGTATCTTCAATTTCACTCATCCTTTCCTGTAGCTGGTCAGCCTTTTTCCTGTGCTGGTCAGTTCTTTTTTCAGCTCTCCCATGATGCCTTTCATTTCAAGGAGTTCCTTTTGATTCTGCTCTAGCTTCTCAATTTTGTTGGTAAAGTACTCATTTTGTTCAGAAAATTTCTTGTTGAGGTCATTTAACTGTGTCTGGGTACTTTGTCAGCATTGAGTGAGCTCTCTGAGTGTCTTGATTAATGCAGCCCTGAATTCTGTTTCACTTAGATTTGATTCCAAGTGTGCAAGATCCTTTACTAAAGACTGCCCCTGATCTTCTGTAGTGTCTTTGGATTCTGAGGTGTGCATTGTGTTTGATGTGGTTCTCTTTGCCTGACGCATGAGTCTGTTTTCCCTCTGGGCGTTTGCCTATCAGATGGGCTTCTCTTTATTTTTTCTTTAAGGCTCAGTTGTGGGAGAAGGAGATTTTGGGAGAGGGTTTTGGGAAGCAGACAGCTTCTGTGTCCTGGGGCACTTCAGGTTGCTGTCTTAGCTGTTAGATAGCAGGGTAGTAAAGGTGTGGCCAGGGGTGGGGGCATGTGAGTAGGAGCTAGGGCAAGCCTGAGACACAATAGCAGATTCCTCTTTCAGCAGATGGGCTGGTTGGTCAGTGTGGGTGGGGCAGCGGGGCACAGGAGCTCTGGTCTTTCCTCTTCCTGGCTACCTCTCCTTAAATTGTATCTGTAAGCCACTCCCGCAGGGCAGCACTTGGATAGGCTGGGGCTTGGCAGAGGCCCAGGTCGGCCGCACAGTCCCGCACACAGGCAATGACACCACGGAGACCCGGCCGGCCGCCCAGTTGCCCACATGGTACGCAACGCCCCAGAGGCCCGGTGGGCGGGATGCCAAAAGCCCAGCTGCGCGCTCGCGAGCAGGCAGCAGCGCTGTAGCAGCCCAGTGGGCAGGCCGCAGAAAGCTGGTCCCACGCGCCAGCAGCGGCGCCGCTGTGGCCCGGTGGGCGGGGCACTGAAAGCCCTGTCCGTGCATGCAGCGATGCACAGCGGCCCAGTAGGCGGGGCGCTAAAAGCCCAATTGCATGCTGGCAAGCAGGTAGCGGCGCTGCAGCAGCCTGTTTAGCTGGGCACCAAAATCCCAACTGTGCGCTGGCAAGCAAGCAGCGGTGTTGCGGTGGCCTGGTGGGTGGTGCGCCGAAAGCCCTGTGCGCACAGGCCGTAGCTCGGGCGGTAGCCGCTCTATGCTCCCGGCTCTGTTGAGACCGCTGGTTTCACTCTAAGCACGTCCAATGCAGCTCTGCCCACTCAAGCCCCAGCCCTCATTCCAAGAGCCCGGTCTTCAGAAGGCGCTCCTTCACAGTCAATCTCCTCCGTAAATCAGGGGTGCTGAGCTGTTGTGGGCTGGTGCCCTGCTCTCACCCCGCCCGCCGGGAAGTGCAGCCACCCTGCTCCACAGTCCCTGTTCCACTTTAGGCTCTGTGATGTGATTAGGGCACTCTGTGCTGTCCCTTGAGTTCGGATGTTAAATTATCCACAGTCTTGTGGGGATTCCACAGTCCCTAGGTCTCGGCTTCCAGCCCGTCCTCGATCCAGCTCCACTTTGACCATAGTCCCCCAATCCCCTTTGTTTTTGCCAGCCTCGGGCTGCGCTACAAGTCTCTGTCCCCAAACCGCTGCTTCCCTTTTCCTCTCTCACTCTCCCCTTTTTTCTCTAACCTTTGTGTGTTGTTCTGTGTTGTGTGGTTCTCTTAGTTGAAGTTGCTTCTCAGGGTTTCCCCTGTGGATTCCCCTCTGTTCACAAGGCCCTTCCCAGGCAGTTATCGGCGTTCTCCTCTCATGCCGCCATCTTGGATCTCTGAGAAATATATTATTTAAATCATCAGATTCATATGGAACCACAAAAGACCCCAAATTGCCAAAGCAATCCGGCGAAAAAAGAATAAGGGTGGTGGAATTGTACTCCCTGACTTTAGTCTATATTAAGAAGTGTCAATAATCAAAACAGCTTGGCATTGGCAAAAAAAATAGACATACATACCAATCGAACAGAATAAAAAACCCAGAAAAAAACCCCACAAATATATGCACAGATAATTTTTGACAAAGGAGCAAAATATATGCAATGAAGAAAAGAAAACCTCTTCAGTACACAGAGCTGGTAAAATTGGAAAACCTCACGCAAAAGAATGAATGTGGACTGCAACATGTGACCATATGCCAAAATTAACTCCGAATGAAATACCTTCACATAAGACTAAAAACAATAAACTACATAGAAGAAAACATCAGCACTAAACTTATAGACCTTAGTTTCAGGGAGGAAGGACTTTATGAACTTGACCTCAAAAGCAAGGGAAGTAAAAATAAAAATAAATGAATAATACTATATTAAATTAAAATGCTTTTACACAGCAAAGGAAGCCATAAACAAAGTAAAGTACAAACCAACTGAGTGGGAGAAAATATTTGCAAATGATGTCTTTGGTAAGGGACTAATACTTAAAATATATAAAGAACTAGTACAACTCAACTACAAAAAGACAAAACAAAACAAAAAACAATCCAATTAAAAATGGAAAGAAGCTCTGAAATACATTTCTCCCATGAAGACAAATGGCCAACAGATATATTAAAAATTGCTCAACTTCACTAGCAACTAGGGAAATGCAAATTAAAACTGCTATGAGATACCAACTCCCACTCATTGCAATGGCTCTAATTAACAAAACAAGGAATAAGTGCTGGAGAGGCTGTGGAGAAAAACGAGCCCTTAAACACTGCTGGTGGGAATGTAAATTGGAAAAACTATGGAAGGTAATATGGAGGTTCCTCAACAAATTAGTAATGAGATTGATGTACCATGTACCAATTCCTCTTTTGAGTATCTACCCCCAAAACTTGAAAACTTTAATTCACAAAGGTATATATACCCCATTGTTCACAGTGGCCAAGTCGTGGAAACAACTGAAGTGTCTTGATAAATGACTGGAAAAAGAACTTATGGTACATTTACACAATGAAACACTACTCAGCGATAAGAAAAGACGAATAGAGCCATTTGTAACAACATGGATGGACCTTGAGACCATCATATTAAGCAAAATAAGTCAGACTGAAACAATCAAGAAACATGGCTTCAATTATAGGTGGAATATAAAGGTGAAAGTAACAAAGAATGCAAAACTCACAGACACAGTCAATAGTTTGGTGGTTACTTGAGGGTAAGGGGCAGGGTGGGAGAATACGGAGGGCATATCAAATATATGGTGATGGAAAGAGTACTAACTCGGTATGGTTAGCACATAGTGCAATACATAGATGATGTAATGTAGAATTATACACCTAGAACCTGTGTAATTTCTACCAATCAATGTCACTGCAACACATTTAACAATAAAAAAATAATAACTTATATAAATGTAATGAATAGCATAGAAAATATAGTCAATAATGCAAAGGTTGTCCAGGAATAATGAAGCCATAAATTTCTTCATCTTTCATTATTACACAGCTCAGTACTCTCCAGACAGTCCTCGGACAGTAGACTTGGTTAACTGAAGCTCAAGCAACCGGAGAGTCTCTTCACATTTATTCAGCATCTACCAATCCCCACAGGTGCTGCTTAACTTAGAGTTTTCTTTATTTTGAATATTATTCTTTTATCTAATATATGATTTGCAAATATTTTCTCCCATTTTGAGGCTTTTTTTTTATTTTGCTGATTGTTATCTTTGCTGTGTAAATTTTTAATTTGCTGTAGTCTAATGTCTAAGAGCTATTTCCCTATATTTTCTCCTAGAATTTCAGGTCTTATGATTACCCGTATTTTCCGGCGTATAAGACGACCGGGCGTATAAGACGACCCCCTAATTTTACAGTTAAAACATAGGTTTAGGCCTATATTCGCTGTATAAGACTACAGCCTCGGAAGTGGGGGGTAGTCTTATACAGCGAATATAGGCCTAAACCTATGTTTTAACTGTAAAATTAGGGGGTCGTCTTATACGCCCAGTCGTCCTATACGCCGGAAAATACGGTAAGTATTTCATCCATTTCAAATTAGTTTCTGTGAGTGGTATAAAATAGGAGTCCAATTTATTCCTCTGTGTGTGATTATTCAGTTTTCCCAAAAATATTTGTTAAAGAGATTATCCTGTCTTATTGAGTACTCTTGACTTTCTTGTTAAATATTAGAGTGTACATGTGGGGGTTTATTTCTGTTCTCTCAATTCTGTTCCGTTGGTCTATTTTACCTAAAGTATGGGTCAAGTCCAATACTTCTTTGTTGATATTCTGTATGAAAGATCTAGTGTTAAAAATGCAGTATTGCAATTTGATAATATCGTACTGTTTTGTATTTCTTCCTACAGATCTATTAGTATTTGCTTTACACACTCTGGCACTCTGTTGTTGGGTGCATATATGTTCACTATTATATCCTCTGATGAACGGATTCCCTTTATCATTATATAATGACATTTTGTCTTTTGTTATTTTGACTGAAAGTGTATTTTGTCAGATGTCAGTATAGCTATCTGAGCTCTCAATGGTTTACACTTACATGAAATATCTTTTGCCATCCTTTTACTTTGAGTCTGTGTGTATCTTTAAGCTGATGGAAGTCTTTTGTAGGCATCATATGAGTAGGTCTTCTTTTCTTAAATATGTGCAGCAGCTAATGCATTTTGATTAGAGAATTTAATTCATTTACATTTAAAACAGTGTTTTATAGATAAGCATTCACTAATGCTTACTTATCTGGATAAATTAAAGAGATAATTATAAAAAAATAATAAAATCAAACATAAAAACATTTTATTATCTTGCATTAAAGACCATTATTAAACAAAATTAAGAGAAAATTTCAATCAAGTTAAAAAAACAATTCATTGAAATGAAACTATTTTACCCAAAAAGAGATTTTAATAATGGAAAAAATAATGAAAATCCAGTAATTCTAACTTTTAAAAAAATGCAAATAAGGTGATACATGCATTTTTGAAAAACTTAGATTAAAAAATTTTTTTTTGATAGG
The DNA here is from genome assembly GCA_004027555.1 of Craseonycteris thonglongyai. NCBI lineage: Eukaryota > Metazoa > Chordata > Mammalia > Chiroptera > Craseonycteridae > Craseonycteris > Craseonycteris thonglongyai. Next base: position 25,693 of record PVKE010016303.1, on the reverse strand, counting down.
GGAGCAGAGATATAATTGGCAAAAAAAAAATAGAAAATAGGATGTATCGTTCAGTATTGGTAATTGCATTGGTAATTTCTTGAATGAATACTCTGCTCATTGAGTTGGAATAGCCTGTTTTCTTTTCATAGAAAAAAAATGTGTTAGTATTTATCACTATTTAAAACATGTAAATCTTTTGATCTAGCAATTCCACTTGTAGAGAATACACCCTTGAGAACTACTCAGGCATTTCTTTGAGATTTCTAAATTAGATATTCAGTACTATAAATATTCAAATTAAAGTCTACCTATACCAAACTGATAGTAAGAATTCTTTGGATTGGATCTATACTGGAGTGGTAGGGGCAACTGGATGGAGTTTGAAGGAGCTTTTCCCTTTTTACTTTCTATACCATTGTTTTTGATAATGGTAGTGGTAGCAATAATGGGGTATATGAGTATAATATTGTAATTAAAAGTACTAATAGATAGGATACATGTATGAGAATGTTAATTACTACATTAAAGTGAAACATTAAAGTAAAACAAGAGTAAATAATCTAGATGCCCAATGCATTATGGTATATCCTATCATGTAATGCTATGCAACTGCTTTTTAAAAAGTAAATAGTGATACTTAGAAAAACATTTATGATCTATTCAGTAAAAATATAAGTTGAAGAAATATATATCTAATGCTTTTTTAGTGATAAATTTATTAGGGTTACATTGGCCAGTAAAAATTATGTAAGTTCCAGGTATACAACTCTTTTCATTACCATATAATTATCTCCCCTGCCCTCCTTTCCCACCTCTCTCCCTCCTTATTCTCAGGTAACCACTAAACTATTGACAGTGTCCATGAGATTTTTTTTTTCTTTGCTGCTATCAGTTTTATATTTCACATATTAGTTAAGTCATGTGGTTCTTCACTTTTTCTGACTGGCTTATTTCGCTTAACATGATGATCTCAAGTTCTATTCAAGTTGTTGCAAATGGTAGAATTTCATCTTTTCTTGTTGCTGAGTAACATTCTGTCATAGATATGTACAACATTTTTATCTAGTCATCAATCAGGGACACTTCGGTTGTTTCCAATGTCTTAAACACCATGAAAAGTGCTCCAATGAACATTGGGGTACATAAGTTTTTATGGACTAAAGTTTTCAAATTGTTTGGGTAGATACCCAGAAGGGAGATTACTGGGTTATAGAGTAGCTCCATTCCCAATCTTCTGAGGAATCTCCATACTGTCTTCCAAAGCAGTTGTACCAATTTCCATTTCCACCAGTAATAATGCATAAGGGTACCTTTTCCTCCACAGCCTCTCCAGCACTTGTTCCTTGTTTTGTTGATTATAGCCATTCTAGCAGGTGTGAGGTGATATCTTATTGTGGTTTTAATTTGCATCTTCCTAATAGCTAGTGAAGTAGAGCATTTTTTCATGTCTGTTGGCCATTTGTATGTCTTCATGGGTGAAGTGTCTGTTTAGGTCTTCTGCCCACTTTTTAATTGGATTGCTTGGTGTTATTTTTGTTGTTGTTGAGTTGTACACGTTCTTTATTTATTTTATATATCAGCTCCTTATCAGAGGCATTGTTTGCAAATATTTTCTCCCAATTAATTGGTTGTCTCTTTGCTTTGTTGATAGTTTTCCTTGTTGTGCAGAAGCTTTTTATTATTATTTTTTTCCTTCCTGCAGAAGCTTTTTAGTTAGATAAAATCTCATTCATTTATTTTTGCTTTTCCTTACCTTGCCTTTAAGGCCAGGTTCATAAACTTCTCCCTGAACCTCAGATATATAAGCTTAGTATCAAATTATTCTTTTAAATAATTTATTGTTTTGGGTTTTATTTAGAGGACTTTAATCAATTTTGAGTTGATTTTTGTATATGGTGACTAATCGCAGTTCAGATTCAATCTTTTGCATGTGATTTTCCAGTTTTCCCAGCACCATTTACTGAAGAGGCTTTTTGTTCCCCACTGCATATTTTTTTGCTCCTTTGTCAAAAATAATGTGTCCATATACTTGTAGGCTTATTTCTGGGTTTTCAATTCTGTTCCATTGGTCTGTGTATTTGTTTTTCTGCCAGTATCAAGCTGTTTTAATTATTGAGGCTTTGTAGTACAGATTAAAGTCAGGCAGTGAGATGCCCCCAGCTTTAATCTTTTTTCATACAATAGCTTTGGCGATTCAGGGTCTTTTGTGGCTCCATACTAATTTGATGGTTTTTAAAATCTATTTCTTGAAAGAATGTCTGGGATTTTTATGGAAGTGGTATTGAATCTGTATATTGCTTTGGGTAATATGGCCATTTTAACTAAGTTGATTCATCTAATCTATGAACACGAAATATCTATCCATGTCTTTGTGTCTTCTTCAAATTCTTTTAATAATGCCTTAGAGTTTCATGGTATAAGTCCTTCACATTCTTTGTTAGATTTATTTCTAGGTATTTTATTGCAGTTATAAAAGAATGGGATTTTCTTATCTCTCTTTCTGATGTTTCATTGTTGGCATATAAAAATGCAGTTGATGTTTGTACATTAATTTTGTATTCTGCAGCTTTACTGTATTTATATATTGTGTGTGATAGATTTCTGATAGAGTGTTTAGGATTTTCTATATAAATGATCACGACATCTGCAAAGAGTGAAAGTTTGACTTCTTCTCTCCCAATTCTAATATCTTTTATTCCTTTCTATTGCCTGATTGCTCTGACTAGAACTTCCCAGCACTATGTTGAATAGCAATAGTGACAAGGGTAATCCCAGTCTTGTTCCTAATTTTAGAATAGGCTTCAGCTTTTCCCTATTCAGTATAATATTTGCTGAGTGTTTGTCATATATGGCCTTTATTATGTTGAAATACTTTCCTTATATACCCATTTCATTAAGTGTTTTGATCATAAGTGTGTATTGTATCTTGTCAAATGCTTTTTCTGCAACAATTGAGATAATCATATGGTTTTTATCTTTAATCTTTTTATGTGCTGTATTACATTGATTGATTTGCATAAATTGAAGCATCTTTGTACCCCTGGGATGAATCCCACTTGATTGTGATGAATAATTTTTTTAATGCATTGTTGTATTCTATTTGCTAACATTTTGTTTAGGATTTTTGCATCAGTGTTCATCAGATATATTGGTCTATAATTTTCATTTTTTTTCTTGTGATGTCCTTACCAGGCTTTGGTATTAAGAAAATGTTGGCTTCATAGAATGAGTTGAGGAGTATTGCTCCTCTTGAATTTTTTGGAGTAGTCTGAGGAGAATGGGCATTAGTTCTTAGAATGCTTGATAATACTCATTGGGGGGAAGCTGGGATGGCTCAGTGGGTTGAGCGCTCACTTTGCAGTGCCGGAGACTCAGGATCAAGTCCCGGCCCCGGCCCGTGTGGACCCATGTGCTGAGCTGGGGAGTGGCCCCAGTTCAGTTCTGTCTCTGTCTCTGTATCTCTCTCTTTCTGTCAAAACCAATAAAAAAACAAAGTTTAAAACAACAACAACAACAAAAGCTCATTGGTAAAACCATCTGGTCTAAGACTTTTGCCTTTGGACAGGTTTTTTGATAGTTGTTTCAAGTTTTGTACTGTTGGTTGGTCTATTTAGTTTACCCAGTTCTTCTTAGTTCAGTCTAGGTAAAGTATGTCTCTAAAAATTTGTCCATTTCTTTCAGATTTGCAAATTTGATGGAATAAACTCTTTCATAGTAATTTCTTATGGTTATTTATATTTCTGTAGTATCGGTCATAATTTCTCATCTGTCATTTCTAATTTTGGATATATGTGATTTTTCTCTGTCTTATGGTAAGACTGGCCAGTGATTCATCAATTTTATTGATTTTTTTTCAAAGAACCAGCTCTTTCCTATGTTAATTGTATCAGTTATTTTTCTGTTCTTAATTTTATTAAGCTCTGCTTTAATTTTTACTAGTTTTTTCCTTTTGCTAGCTTTAGGTTTCTTTTTTTTTTCTAGTTCCTTTTTTTTTAAGGTTTATTTTATTTTTTTGACAGAGTCAGAGACAGAGACAGAGACAGACAGAGAGAAGGGGGAGGGCCCAGAGCAGTCTCCATAGTTGTACATCATCAGTTCTCAACATGATTTTCTTCCACACAGGTGGGCAGGGGCCTCGCAGGGCAGGAACTGGGTTGGGGGCCTCCTGCATGGGAGGCATGGCCCCTCTAGCCAGGGTCCAAACTGGGGGCCGAGAACTGAACTGGGGGCCTCACACATGGGAAGCACACCTTAGTTTAGTATATGGGTCCACACAGGCGGGGCCGGGATTTGATCCTTGGTCCCTAGGGCTTCAAAGCAAGCACTTAACCCGCTGAGCCATCCCGGCTTCCACTTTTTTTTCTAGTTCTTTAAGATGGGATGTTAAGGATGTTTACTTGTGGTTTTTTTGTTTCTTGATATAGGCCTGTAATGATGTAAATTTCTCTCTTATTACTGATTTTGCTGTGTCCCAGTAATTTTGGTACATCATGTTTTCATTGTTAGATTCTATAAAATTTTTAAATCTCTTGTTTTATTTCTTCTTTGTTCCAGTCATTTTGAATAACATTTTGTTTAATCTCCACATATATGTGTTATTTTATGTTTTCTTATTATAGTTTACAGTTGATCTCTTGTTTTAAAGCTTTGTGGTCTGAGAATACACTTGGTATTATTTGAATATTCTTGAATTTTCTGAGGCTGGATTTGTGTCCCAGGATATGGTCTATCCTTTAAAATATTCCATGTGCACTAGAAAAAAATGTATAGTCCTGTGTTGTAAGATAGAGTGTCCCATAAATGTCAATTATGTCCAATTACTATAATGTATCATTTAAGGCTGCTATTTATTTATTTTCTGCTTAGATGATCTGTCCAAGGTTGTCAAGGGGGTGTTGAAGTTCTCTGCTACAATGTGTTTTTGTCACATTCTCTTATTAGATCTGTTAGTAATTTCTTTGTAAATTTTGGTGCTTCCTGATTAGGGACATGCATATTAATAAGTGTCATGGTTTCTTGATATATTTTCCCTTTTATCATTATGTAAAGTCCATGCTTATCTCTTATTACTTTTTAAAACCTGATGTCTATGTCATCAGAAATCTGTATGGCCACTCCAGCTTTTCTCTAAATGCCATTTTCTTGGAGCATTGTTTTCCTACCCTTTCACTTTGAGCCTGTTTTTGATCTTGTGGCTGAGGGGTGTCTCTTGCAGACACCATATAGTTGGATTTTGCTTTTTAATCCAATCTGCTACTCTGTGCCTTTTTATTGGTGAATTCAGTCCATTTACATTTAGGGTGATGATTGATACATGAGAATTTCTTGTATCCATTTCTTCCTTCCTTTTTATTTCTTTGTTCCAATTATTCTCTATTTATTTTGATTTCTTGATTGAGGTCGAATAGCCTCTTCCAGTATTTCCTGAAATGCTGGCCTTGTACTAAAGAATATCCTCAGCTTCTTTATATCTGAAAAATTATATTTTTTTCCATTTTCATATCTAACAGTTAGTTTTGCTGGATAATTAAATCTTGGCTGAAAATTTCTCTCTTTTAAAATTAAAAAAAATTGGCTCCACTCACTTATGCTTACAGAATTCCTGCTGAGAAGTCTAATGATGGTCTAAGTTTTTCTTTGAAGGTTATATATATACACATATACATATACATATGTATATATATATGTATATGTATATACACATACATATACATATATACATATACATATACATATACGTATACGTATACGTATACGTATACGTATACGTATACGTATACGTATACATATACATACACACTTTCTCATGGTGGCCTTGAGGATTTTGTCTTTTTCTTTGGTTTTTGACATCATCAGAATAATATACCTTGGAGAAGATCTGCTAAAGTTTAGGTATTTAGGGCTTTTATTTCTCTCTTGAATTTAGGGTTCCAGTTCTTTCTAGAGGTTAGGAAAATTTTCATCTACTTTCTGATGTAAAGGGCTCTGAGAAGATTCCAACTCCCTTCTGGTACCACTATTATTCTAATGTTGCTATTTTTAATGGAGTCAGATAGTTCTTATAGAGATTTTTAATTTCTCTTGAGTCTCAGATTCCTTTCTTCTTCCTTCTGTGAAATTTTCATGTTTCTATCTTTCATGTCACTAATTCTTTCCTTCAACTGGTTAGCCCTGTTTCCAATTCTGGTTAGTTTTTTTCTTGGTTCTTCTATTATGTTGTTTATTTCCAGGAGTTTCTTTTGGTTCCACTCTAACTTCTCAATTTTGTTGGTAAAGTATTCATTTTGCTCAGAAGTTTTTTTTTTGTTTGTTTTTTTTATTGAAGTCATTTAACTGTGTCTGGGTACTTTGCCAGCATTTACTGAGCTATCTGAGTGTCTTAGGAATTACAGCCCTGAATTCTGTTTCACTGAGATTATATGCTTCCAAATTCATAAGTTTCTTTTTTAGAGATTTTCATTTTCTTTTGGAATGGCTTTGGACCCTGAGGTATTCATTGCTTTTGATGTGTTTTTTTTTTTTCCCTAAGATGACATGAGTATGTTTTCCCTCTGGGGGCTATCCTAGAAGATGGGCTTTTTTTCTTTTTTCTTTTCTTTTTTCCTGTTTGATTCTGCTGTCTTAGTTTTGATGTATCCCCTCTTTGGGAAAGTAAGGTGGGTTGTGATGTGGTATGTCTCTGATATCTGTGTTGGATATAGCTGGTTCCTGCACCTGTGTTTTGCAGTCTTCCTGGGCTCTCTTTTTTTTTTTTTTGACAGGGGCAGAATTAGTTGGGAATGGTCCAGGTTTATGTCACAGGGTAGTTGCAGTTTGCCTTTTTCTTCTCCCTGTATAACACATTGGGGCTCAGTTGAAGGGGTATGAGTTTTAGGACAGGGTTAGGGGAAGCAGTCAGTTTCTGTGTGCTGGGATTGCACTCCAGAGTACTAGTTTAGTTGATAAAAGGGAAAGCAGTCAAGGGGTGGGAGAGTTTGAGGGTGGGCCTGAGACACAATAGCAAATTGCTCTTTCAGTAGGGAGGGTTGGTGAGTCAGTGTGTGCACTGTCTCAACCCCTTTCTGGGGGTGTGTTCTGCTTTTCCACATCGGGGTTTAGAATCAGTCATACCCAGAGACAGTTTTTGTTTGAGTCCAGGTTACTAGGCTTTGGGGGGCTGGCCCAGATTGTTTAGAGCCAGAAAGGCAGTATCGATTGAGAGAGAGGCCAGTCCCACCATAAGTAGGGAAGCTGGCATGCTACTCAGCTTTGCACTTTCTCCCACAGCCCTCACTCTAGCCTTTTTCAGGAGGGCATTCTACTTTCCTGGCTGTGTTCTTAGCCTCACCATCACCCAGAGACCATTTTCTATTTTGAATCCACACTTCTCGGCCTCAGGGTATGGGCCCAGATGTCTGGGGGCTGGGCAGGTAGGCACAGCTGATATATGTTTACAAATCCTGCCATGAGCAGTCTGCCAAAATGGAGGTGTGGCTTGGTCATTCTCCTTCTCCCCTGGCTGTGCCTACTCTGCTTCTAAGGCTGCACTTTGATTTTGAAAGCCAGTGGCTGGGAAAGCAGTTTCCCTCAGAGCCCATTCATATTCAGATCATCACTGCCACATCTGCAGGCCAACAACTCTATGTACTGAGCTGGGGCTGGCTCTCTATTCTTTCTCTGCCCAGGGCCATTTAGCCACCACTACTCCATGGTCCTTATTCCACCCTAAGGCATGGTGATTTGATTGGGCCACAACATGCCACCACTTGGGTTCAGAAATTAAATTGTCCACCATCTCATGTGTCCTCCATTCTCTTTGGGTATCAGTTTTCAGCTCACCCTGGATCTAGTTCCACTATGACCCAAGTACTCCAATCCCCCTTTTTCTGCCAGTCCTGGGTTGTATTCTTCAGCCTCGTCTCTGCACTGCTTCTTCCCCTTGTCTCCTATTCTCCTTTTCTCTGACTTTCAGGTGTTGTCTTGCATTGCATGGCTCTCTCAACTGAGGCTGTGTTTCTCAGGTTTTCCCCTGTGGAATCCACTTTGTTTAAATGTCCCTTCCTAGGTAAGTTTTGGGGCTCTCTTATGACACTGCCATCTTAAAACTCTATCATGTTATTTTTGAACATCTATATGAGCATTGTTTAAAAATCCATTTAATGACAAATTCACATAATTTATTTTTTAAACTTACTTTGTATTGCTTAATTTAGTAATTTAATGGACATACTTGGGGAGCCAAAAAATGTATACACATCTTAAGAGATGTTATCTATGTATTACTTTTCAAAGTTGAATTTAATTATGGTAGCAATATGTAGTATGACATTTGGTCAGAAGATGGCTTTAATCATATGAATGATAGTGTCAATATGCAACAGGCAGGGCAATCAAAGAAAGTGGCAGAAGTCTGGTTGTTTTTTGAGGAACACAAGACTATTTTGAAGTGGTATTTGAAATTTGAGATCTTTGTGGAAGTACAATGACACTGGAGGCATGAGTATACAACAGAACCTCCAACATGCCTAACAGTTATATGTATTTGTGATAAGTTTAAGGCCCAGGGTGAATTGAAACAGTGTGCATAGCCATATAAGTGGACACTTTGGTCAATGTTGCTCAAGAAGTAGTTTACTGCAATAAAAAATGTCTGGATGCTGATGGTAATCACTTTGAACACCTCTTATAATTGCAGCAGCAAGATGTGATTTCTTTACATCTTTTCTTATCAGTATATATTGAGTATTATAATTTTAATATAGTATTTTCCTTTCTTAAAATGTGTATATTTTTTTTTAGGCATCGTCTGTATTGTTACATAAATACCGTGTTTCCCCGAAAGTAAGACATCCCCCCAAAATAAGACCTACTTACAGTTTTGCCTCTCACTGAAATATAAGGCATCCCCCCAAAAATAATACCTCCCCCAAAATAGGGCCTCCTCAATAATAAGGCCTCCCCCAAACATAAGGCCTCCCCGATAATAAGGCCCTCCGAAGCTACCGTAACTCTGAACTCTGGAACGCCACTCACTGTTGGCCTCAGCGCAGCCAGAGCAGACAGGAAGTGCAAGGTCTCTTTTAATCAGAGAGCCCGCGCCGCTGCCAGGATAAGCTGCCGCTTGCTGCCACCTGCTGCTCGCTCTGCCCTGACGGAGTCTGGCTGACTCACAATACGAGCAGGCTACCTTGACAAGAAGTACTCATTTAAGGACAGTGCTATTGCTAAACATGAGAGATTTGGTCCACTGATTCTGAAAGAAATGGAGTCACAAGAAATTCACCAGGAAATTCAGGGTTTGGATCGTTATGATGATGTTCCAGAAGATGATGACATGACTGTCATTGAATAAATGAGTAAATGTACCATAGATTATTGTACATGGAAATAATGGTAGTAACAAAAAATTCTTGATACTGTAGGATTCACAGTTTGTCTGGTTATGCTGGTTTGTGATGACAACTACTACCGTACCGTATACAAGTAATAAATTTCCTTTTTTTTCGTTCAACAATAAATGTGTACCGTATTCTTCTTCATGGAAAAATAAGACATCCCCTGAAAATAAGACCTAATGCATCTTTGGGAGCAAAAATTAATATAAGACACTGTCTTATTTTCGGGGAAACAGGGTATTAGCACTGCTACTTTAATAATAGTTTTTTATATGCTTATTTTATACAAACTCTGTGTTTTTATTTTTGCAAACGTATGGTATGCCAGTGATTTATACCTGAGGACTATCCAGGAAACCCATGTGGTATTTTTGAAATCATCATAATTTGGCATATGGAAGCTTTCTAAATTGGAAAAATAGTGCTTAGAATAGGCTAAACATGACCAATATAGAATTGATCCTGCAAGCCAAATTTCATGTTCAATTAGTTTAATAAAACAAGGACATTCGAGCAAATATTATAATAACATCAACAACAGTAATTAATTTACAAAGACCTTTTGTGAATATAGGGATAAGCTTCAGTTATATGATAATTTATCCCTTTCCCTAACAATATGCTATGTTTTAAATGACTTAGTTATTCTTTGTGGGAAAAAGAGCTGTATCAGAAGAAAAAATATCACATTGACCTCAGTAGAGAAATAATACAATTTTTAAAATTTAGAAATTAAAGTTGATTATATGTGTATAATAATTGAATCAATAGATTAATATTTACTAACATGTTTTATTTGCAGTGCTAACATATATTTGATAAAATATATATAAATGGGAACATTACCATTATAATTTTATTTTATAAAAAAAGGGTGTTTTGGAATATGTTATACATATTTGCAATATATAATCATTTGCAGTATATAATCATATGTCTCTTTAGAATGCAGAAATAATTTAAAGATGTTGTGACAGGTTTCTAAAAGAGTATCTTAGTTATAGTTCCAAAAATATATATATTTATTCAGTGCCTATCATGTGTACAAAAATTCTATGAATTCAACTTTCTGCAGTCAGAGGAAAACCTTTCAAAAAATGTGTTTTATCCTTTTCAACAAGTTTGTTAGGTAAACATGGTGAGAATATGTGAGTCTATTGTTACCTCAATAAATTCTCAAGAGCTTTATAAAGCAACTCTCTGCTCTGAATGTGGTTCTTATGTTTAAATATGAATTTTGGAGGAAATAGTAACAAGAGTCCTGAATGCAAATAAACATGAGTCATTTCAGTGTTGGTAAAGGGTGTCCCAAAATTCATGCAAGATTTGAATTTTGCGTCATTTGTGCGGTAAAGTGTTGCCAATGAAAAAAAATGACAGCGTGACAGCTAACAGTTCAGGGTTATTAAAAATGGAGTGCTACATGAAAGAACAACACGTTTTCATTGTTAAGCAATGAAAATTTACAATTTATAATTATAAACCTGTGTTTTCTATCAAAATTACTTCTTGCGTAAATTTTGGGACACCCTTTAGAAACCCTGGAAGTGTTGAACTCATTTAGACTCATGAGATGCTATTCTTCTAAATGATGCTTTCCTAAAGAAATGTTATGCAAAATTTTGACTCTTGGCATTTCTACTTATAAATATTCACATTAAAGCATATCCCTTCCCCCATCATTTGACTCTAATTAGCAGGATTAATATTTGTGATTATATTGAAATTTTATCTCCACGATCATAAAAGAAGTAAACTTGCCCTTATTAACAATAACTAATAGTGGGAACTTACTGTGTGCTAGACATTGTTCTAAGAAATGTACATAAATAAACTTATTTAACCTTCTTAACTACCTTATCAAGGTAATCCTTTTTGTCTCTAGATAGTTGAAACCAATAGTAATATATAGGACCCACAGATGTTAAAAAAAAAACTGTGGAAGATAAAACAAATTGAAAAACTTTAAAGCTACATGAGTATAAAAATTCACAGTAGAAAAGCAATGTGAACTGGTTAATAAATACAAAAGAAGCTTTTTTCACGAATAATTAAAGGAATGCAAGTATATAGAACTACAATACGGTATATGAGTTTTCAATTATATAATGAGCAAATTAGAAAATCAGTACTAGTGAAGAAGAGCTGACTCAAACACTAGTGGTGGAAATACAAATAGCTTATATTTTTCCTCAAAATGAGTAGACAATGTATACAGATATTTTATTAAAGCCATGCTGCTACCTGTTGAATCTGTGATTTTACCTATATTTTCACCCTTTCTTTCTTAAAGCAACAATCCAAAATGTGAATAAAAAAAAAAGCTTGAAAACAAACTAAAAACACAATAATACAGAAATGGTTAACTATATAATGAGCCATTTGTGTCATTGAATATTACAAAGTACCGGTAATGGAAAATGAAGCATTTGAAGAATACTCAATGCCAGAAAAAAATGTTCATATGTAATATAATCTAATTTATTTTAAAACAATGAAACATACATACAGATGAAAGACTAGAAATATAGCCAGCAAACTAACAACTAGGAAATCAAAAAATTTCAAAAAATTTAGAAATATACAGAAAAATCTTTTTGTTCTTATTTGATATCCTTCTTTGTGAATATAGAAAACTTAAACATCATATGACATATATAAGATATACAAATGTTAAAAAAATAATCGTCATAATGCAAAAATGAGAAATCATGAAATGAAATAGTCCAATTTGAATAAATGACACTACTGACAAATAAAAATGTGCTCTTCAATTAAAAAAAGAAAACTTAAATTTAGTGAAGTTTCAACTGAGCAATCAAAGAGGGACTTAGGGAATTACAATATCATGCTGATAAATTTATACTACAAAGAGCTCAGGGAGATGGTAAGAGGCACGGAGGCACATTTAAAGTTGCCAGCATACGTCTAAATATTCTAAACAAACAGCATTGAGAAGTAAAATGTGCAGTCAATTGCTAAACAACTACAAGAATTAAAATAATATACTTCTCAATTGAAACATGTTCTATCTTAGAAATGTATCCTGACCACATAATACAAATATAGATTTTTAAATTTTTACCTAGGTATCTCAGAGTGTAATTAAAAAACATTAAGAATTAAATTTACATGTTAAAAAACAAACAAAACAAAATAAAGCAAAACAGCAACATAAGCACACACACAAAAAAGGAAAAAATCTGTTTACATAAAGATACAACATCAAAGTTTGTAATAAAAATGTCAGAAACAATGTGTTAGTCAAAATTAAGATAGTTTATTAAACCCAATGGAATTTAAGATAAAAGGTAAAAAAAATCAAAAGCCATTAGAATAAAACATTTATAAATTAGTTATGACACTCAGGGACATAGCTTCAAATTAAATATGTAAAACCCAATCAGATTACAAATAGAAACTGAAAAATTGATTATCAGAGTGGGAGAGTTTGATCTATTTCAGAAAATGGCAGATCAAATAATTAGAAGCATAAAGTATATTGATGGTATTAACAACACACATTCTACTAGAAACATAGAGACCTGCAACCAAACAAAGGAAGTAAAGGATATTTATTAAAAATCTACAGCAAATATCATACTTAAAAGTAAAATTTCAGAGGTTTTCAGAACAAATAAAGGCTGCTTCATCTTTACCTTTATAATTTAATGTTCTATGAAAAAGAAAATGTTTTAAAGATGGGAAATAATAAATGACAGTTTTAGCAGAAAATATTCTACACATAAACATTTGTAGACAAATACTTGAAACAAATTTGAATGTTTAATAAGTTTGCTAGATAAAAGATAAAAATATAAAACTATTCGAGTTACTATGAAATCAATTAGAAAATAGAATATTATAAATTAATATCACTGTCAACAAGTTAAACTACCTAGAAAATATCTTTAAAAAATCCTATAGTACCTTTATAAAAAAAATCAAAGAATATAAAATAGGATCTAAATAATTGTCAACATTTATTTTGTTTATGAATGAGAAGATTCACTATTATAATGGTATCAATTTTCTCTGAATTAATCCATAAACTGAAGCAAGTTTGAAGAAATCCCAACATGATTATTGGTAGAACTTGAGCAAAAGTTCTTATAATTTATATATAAAACTACATTTATTTTAAATTCTAATAAAGGACAAGAAGAGAATTTTCTCCATTACATATTGAAATTTATTATAACACTATCATTATTAGATCAAATATTATAGATATGCAGAATAGAGAAATACACTAATATAGCAAAGTAGGGTTTCAGGAAGCATATTCAAAAATATAAGTGACCTTGATATATGATAGAAGAAGTATTACAATCTTTGAAAATAAATAAGTGGTATTTAAAATTAAAACAAAAACAAAAACAGGGAAGCCGGGATGGCTCAGTGGGTTAGGCTCACTTTGCAGCCCCAGGGACCGAGGATCGAATCCCGGCCCCGGCCCGTGTAGACCCATATGCTGAACTGGGGAGTGCCCCCAGTTCAGTTCTCACCAGGGCGAGACCCCAGCCCAGTTCCTGCCCTGTGCAGCCCCACCCACCTGTGGAATGAAACTATGTGGAAAAACGAATGATGTACAACTATGAAGACTGCTCTGGGTCCTCCCCCTTTTCTCTGTCTCTGTATCTCTCTCGTGCATTGTCAAAAACAATAAAAATAAATCTTAAAAAAAAATGGATTTCTTTTTACACCATTTTTTAGATTTTACATACACAAAATCTGGTTTAAGATTTAGTTATAAAAAAATACTTCTTTAAAGTTGGATAAATAAAACAGAGAAATACCTCAATGAGACATACAACACAAATCATAGAGGTAAACATTGATACATTTGATTATATAAAATTTTAAAAGTCTGTATAACTAAAACAGTACACATAAAGTTTAGGAAGGACAGACTGGATGAAGATATAGTAGTCAAATGATTAGAATACAAAATTTAAATATTAATAGTTCATACAAATCAAAAATATATAAAATTGAATAAAAAATAATCAAAGGATATGAACAATTCACAGAAGAATGATCTAGAATGACAAATAAAAACATGAAGAGATGTTCAATATTGAAAGTATTAAGAGTTCCTTCAGAATATGGCAGATTAAGAGGACAAAAAGAAATCAACACTCCGCTCAATCACATCCATAATAAATGTTCTTTTCTATAAATTATTAGGTTGGTCCAGTCATAATTGCAGTTTTTGCATTGTTGAAATTGACCATTTGATATTGGAATATTCTTATATAACTGTTGTTATGTTATAAATCATTTCAATGCACATTTCTTGCTTTATGGGTTTGTTTTGCTAATGACATTATTTGCTGATCATTTTATATTTTAGACTGTGGAAATAATGTTAGACAAAATTGCATAGAAGAAAACATTCATACTAAGCTTAATAGACCTTGGGTTCAAAGAGGACTTTATGAACCTGACCTCAAAGGCAAGGAAAGTAAAAGCAAAAATGAATGAATGGGACTATATCAAACTGAGAAGCTTCTGCACAGAAAAGGAAACCATCAACAAAGTAAAAAGGAAACCAACCCAATGGGAGAAGATATTTGCAAACGATGCCTTTGATAAGGTGCTAATAGCTAAAATATATAAAGAACAAGTACAACTCAACTACAAAAAGAGAACAAACAATCCAATTGAAAATGGACAAAATATCTGAACAGACACTTCTCCCATGAAGACATATGAGAGGTCAACAAATACATATATTAAAAAATGCTCAACATCACTAGCAACTAGAGAAATGCAAATAAAAACCACAATGAAATACCACCTCACACCTACTAAGGCAAGGAATAACAAGTGCTGGAGAAGCTGTGGAGAAAAAGGAACCCTCATTTACTGCTGGTAGGAATATAATTTGGTACAACCACTATGGAAGGCAGTATGGAGATTCCTCAAAAAATTAGGAATGGAGTTGCCATATGACTCAGAAATCCCTCTTCTGAGTATCTACCCAAAAAAACTTGAAAACCTTAATTCACAAAGGTACATGTGCCCCAATGTTCATTGCAGCACTGTTCCTGGTTCCCAAATCATGTAAACAACCAAAGTGTCCTTTGATAGATGACTGGATAAAAAAGTTGTGGCACATTTACAATGGAATACTACTCAGCGATAAGAAAAGATGAAATACAGCCATTTGTGACAACATGGATGAACCCTGAAACCATCTTTTTTTTTTTTAATAAATCTTTTTATTTATTTATTTATTTATTTTTATTGTTTTTGAGAGAGAGAGAGAGAAAGAGAGAGAGAGCTACAGAGACACAGAGAGAACTGAACTGGGGGAACTCCCCAGTTCAGCATATGGGTCTGCATGGGCCAGGGCCGGGATTTGGTCCTCGGTCCCCAGCGCTGCAAAGTGAGCGCTTAACCCACTGAGCCATTCCGGCTTCCCTGAAACCATCTTAATAAACAAAAGAAGTTAGACTGAAAGAATAAAGAAACATATGACCTCACTTACAAGTGAAATATAAAACTGAAAGCAATAAAGAAAGAAAAACTCATGGACACAGTCAATAGTTTAGTGGTTGCCTGAGGATAAAGGAGTAAGTGGATGTGAGAGTTGGGGGTATGGTGGAGTAGGGAGGAGGTATCAAATATATGGTGATGGAATGAGAACTGACTCTGGGTGGTAAGCACATAATGTAATACATCAATGATGTAGAATTATACACCTGGAATGTATGTAATTTTTACCAACCATTGTCTCCCTAATAAATTTAACAATCAAAAAAAAAAAAAAGAAAAGAAAAGAAACTTTGAGCAATTTTCTTACTCAAGTACAAAATGGGTTGTAAAACAGCAGAGACAATTAGAAATATCAACAATGCATATGGCCCAGGAACTGCTGATGAACATACAGTACAGTGGTGGTTTAAGAAGTTTTGTAAAGGAGGCAAGAAGAGAACCTTGAAGATGAGGAGTGTAGTGGCCAGCCATCGGAATTTGACAACAACCAATTGAGAGCAATCATCAAAGGTGATCCTTACAACTGCATGAAAAGATTCTTAAGAACTCAGTGTCAACCATTCTACAGTCATTTGGCATTTGAAGCAAATTGGAAAGGTGAAAAAGCTCAACAAGTGGGTGCCTGATGAGCTGATCAAATATAAAAAAATCATCATCATTTTGAAGTGTCATCTTCTCTTATTCTATGCAACAACAACAAACCTTTTCTCCATTGTATTGTGATGTGTAATAAAAAGTGGATTTTATACAACTGGCGATCACCTACTCAGTGGTTAGACCAAGAGAAAGTTCCAAAGTACTTCCCAAAGCCAAACGTGCACCCAAAGAAGGTCATGGTCACTGTTTGGTGTTTCGCTGCCATTCTCATCCACTACAGCTTTCTGAATCCTGGTAAAACCATTCCATCTGAGTATCATGCTCAGAAAATCAATGAGATGCACTGAAAATTGCAACGCCTGCAGCCGGCATTGGTCAACACAAAGAATCCAATTCTTCTCTATGACAACACCTGGCTATGCGTAACATAACCTGTGCTTCACAAATTGAGTGAATTGGGCCACGAAGTTTTTCCTCCTCCATATTCACCTGACCTGTGGCCAATTGATTAACAGTTCTTCAAGCATCTGACAACTTTCAATAGGAAGAACTCTTCCACGACCACCAGGATGCAGAATAATGCTTTCCAAGAGTTCAAATCCTGTAACATGTATTTCTATGCTACAGGCAAACACAAATTATTTCTCATTGGCAAAAATGTGTTGATTGTAATTGTTCTTATTTTGATTAATGAAGATGTGTTTGAGCCTAGTTATAATGATTTAAAACTTACCGTCTGAAACCACAATTACATTTGCACCAATGTATTAAAATACAGGAGAGATATTCCCTGTTTTCTTAGGCAGACATTGGCCATTTAATGAAATTTTAATGTTAAAGTTCCCAACTGATGCTCTATTAAAGGCTTACAAACATGTGGAGATGTAGCTGATCTTACATACCAGAAACCTGTACAATGTCTGAAGGAGTCAGAGACCCCTTCTCTGGGAATCTGAGCCATCTACCCAGTGTACCTTATAAATACTATCATACCATTATACAACTAGAAAAGAATAAGGATACTCCTTAAAAATAATGCTAAGTTGAAGTTGAATGCTCAATTTCAACTTACATGTTGAAATTTTATTTTCCACTGGTATTTGATACCTAGCTTAACACTCAACTGAAAAAGCAGATTAAAATATTATTTTATATGCAAGAATTCAAAGTTTACCTCCCATATACTCTCTTTTTTTTTTTTTTTAGAAATACACTGGAAGGAAATATTCTAGCCAAATAAATATATAATAATTTAATTTTTTAAAGATCCGAAGATAAAAATATTCAGGAAATTGTGTTTCAAATAGAAAAGTACTAGAGAGTAGTCACTGGACAGCTGCAGATTCAGAAAGCAACTAGTCCAGCCTAAAAGAGTAAAGAATAAAAGAGATGTTTTCCTCTATAAGTTAGTCTTTATAGCTCAGATGACATATTAGATGACATACTAGAATAAATAGAAAAAACTAAGTAGATTAATAGAGATATGAAAATGAAAAAGGGACAATTATTAAATCAAAGAAAAACTGTTTTTGACTAGGTTCTATGTTGAACAATACTTAAATAATAATAAGTGATGTAAAATTTGTTTATTGATGTAACTAAGAGTGTAGAAATAAAGTAGGGTATGCTGAGGATCCACAAAATAAAATTTTTATCATATTCAAATTCAATAAAAACACCTAAAAAATAATAAACATAAAAGACTACAATAAAGTTACTACTTAAAAATATAGATGTGACTACCAGAATAAGTAGCTAAATAGCTAAAAATAATTGACATTGAGGTTTATAAGAGAGCCTAGAAAGTACATGAGCACAATACTACTCCTGATACTGTATTTTGGCATTATTTGATATTCTAAACTTTAAAGACTTATTTAATAATATAATTTTATGTCACAAAAATGTTTTTAATAATTTTTATTTGTCCTCAAACTAATTTAGGCAGTAATTAACAATGTAAAAACATGTAAATAGGTTACTTTAAACAAGTGGTCCTCAACTGGTGTAATATTGCCCTATGTCCTTTCCATTCTACTAAGTTGACCAATCGTCCTGCTTTAGGGAGGACAGTCCTCCTTTTGGCAGTTCTGTCCTCCCTCAGAAAGTGTCCTCCTAGATGTCCTCCTTTTTGATATGTAATATTAGATGTCCTCCTTTTCTTTTTTTTTTTTTTAATTTATTGGGGTGACATTGATCGGTTACAATTAGATAGTTTCCAGATGTACAAGTCCACATCACATCACCTATGCTTCGTGTTATGTGCTCACCACCCAGATTCAGCTGTCCTCCTTTTCATTGGAAAAAAGTTGGTCACCTTAGCTCTCTACATGACTTTTTTTTTTAATAATTTCTGAGGAAATTTTTAATTTTCACCCTGATTATGGTAGTACCATTTGCTCTTAGTAATGATGGACAGGAAGGGTAGACTAAGCAGCAAATTTGCAACCTTCAAATGTTCCACCAGACATAACTTACTTGAAATATATTAATACATACTCATACATTAAGGGAAGTTAATAGTTGTTCACTATGCTGGAAAAATTATAGCCAGAAAATATAAGACTTTTTGTAGTGTAAGAATTGCAATGCTTGGTCTAATAGTAAATATTTTATCACCTTTATGTTGGATACGGTGAACTGAGGAGAACAGAGCAGAAAGATAGAAGCAACCTGATAAATTGATTAAGTTATAAAGATTTCTTACAGCCTTGAAATGACAGCTCTGGACTTATTTTACACAAGAAAGGAAGTCCTTACTTGTTTAAGCCATTGTTATTTTAAATTGCTCTGTCACACCCAGCCAAGCCAAATCCTAATTATTCTATCACCCCTTTTCTTCCTCTTTCCTTTCTTCTTTCATTCCCTTATAAATGTATGAAATCTTTACAGGACATTTGGTCCTGTAAAAAAACAACCACTGAGAGACTTGATCCATTCCAAAAGGTACTTTATATTTGGTCCTGTCCACAATAATCAGACCAATAAAACATGATAGTATTTTTTAATGTATTAATAATGTAAACTATAAGTATGAATAAAAGTATAGGTTATTTGGACCTAGGGATAGTTTCTACATGTGGAGATTTTTGCAGGACCAAATTTCCTCATGAACATTTTTAATAGCATGAAATTTTAAAAACTTTTTGGCATGGACCAAGTGTTTCAATGGACGCTTTGAAAATGACCAAATTATCTGCTAATTGTATTAAACCCATTATGACAACATGTATGAGACCTGACAATTTAGCTCATGAACTCATTCTAGAAAAAGTGCTAGATACCTCATCACTGAGTATCACTACAGTCACCTTCGAAGTACTTCCTATTAGGAAGCTATGTAGCAATGTCAGTGCCTAGTCTATCCTTCAAAGTAATTTTAGAACTCTTTTTTACTGAACTGTCCTTGATGTCTTGAATAACATTGAAATGTCTTTCTTTTGATATTTCCTTTATCCTTGTGCAAATAAAAAAAGTCATTGGGGGCTAGATTAGGTGAGTAGGGAGAGTGTCCCAATACAATTTTTGCTTACTGGCTAAAAGCTCCCTCATATGTGAGCTGGTACATTGTCATAAAGCAAGAACTATGAGTTGTTGGAGAAAAGTTCAGGTCATTTTCATCTTTCTTATGCAATCTTTTTAGCATTTCCAAGCAGTAAACTTGGTTGATTGTCCAGTTGGTATAAATTTATATGAACAGTTCCTCTTATATCAGAAAAGTTTAGCATTATCCTTTTGAGTTTTGGTTTGGACTGTTGGAACATTTTTGGTCATGGAGAATTGGCCGACTTCCATTGCACACTTTGACACTGTTTTAGGATCCTATTGGTTCACCTGTGTTTCATTATCCATGATAACACAGCCCAAAACATTGCCTTGCCTCTCCAAGAACTCTTGGCAAACTTTGACTCTCCTTTGCTTTTGTTCATTGGTGAGCTCCTTCAGGACCATTTTTGCACAAACCTTTGTCATGCCAAGATTTCCAGTTAAGATTATTCTAAGCATTTCTGTATGTATGTTCACTATGCTGGAAGAATTATAGCCAGAAAATATAAGACATGTTGTGGTATAAGAATTGCAAATATATGCAGAATATACATACCCTTTAAAAAAGCAGGACCTGACTATTTTATATTTTCTGGTATGGTTATCTATAAAATTGTATATTTTGAAAAGCAAGTTAATTTTTATTAAAGGATTTGAGCTGGACTGTAATTTTTCTTTAATGAGCCTTAGGGATCCTTGAGAGAAATTTGGCCCTTAGTTAACATTTTTGCAATATCAACTAAGGAGTATATCCACTGAAGATAAGAGAGAATATTTCTGGCTTGCTGATAATTGATTCTTGATCTGAGAATGTTCCAAAATATGCCACTCTTGACTGTCATTTCTTATTTTTTCACCTATGCTTTACTATCAGCTGCATTAAATACTGGAATATGGGTACTTCCCTGTCCAAGTGCTACACAGATAGCATTTGTGATTTGCATTCTTGCCAGTGCTCATCTCTCAAGTTCAATGTATATACTACCCGGTATATTGGGACACTGGAGGCCTTGTTTGGTAGCTGAGGCCTTTTGTAC
This sequence comes from Craseonycteris thonglongyai, assembly GCA_004027555.1. Lineage (NCBI taxonomy): Eukaryota > Metazoa > Chordata > Mammalia > Chiroptera > Craseonycteridae > Craseonycteris > Craseonycteris thonglongyai. The sequence goes on along the minus strand of PVKE010016303.1, from coordinate 4,653 downwards.
TGCTTGTCTTGTGGAGGTTTTCCTGCTCCCTGTTGTACTTTCTTTCTAAAGTTAAATATACTTAGCCAACTGTGTCATGCAAATTTTACTGACAATCCAATGTGAACTCCATTACTGTTGTCTTTTAGAGCTATATAATAGTCTCAGAATAGCAAAGTGTGCATAATAAAATATTTATCATAAAAAGGAGAATTGGCTCTGGAGGGTTTACAACTAGTTATAGGTCTTTACACATTAGTTCTTAGGGAGTTTCTTGTTATACAGAATAATTTAAAATATTAAATAATTTTTTATAGAGAGTGAATTCTCATTAGTTTATAGACATAAGAATACTTATGTTAAATTCTCAGATTATGTATTTGGATCACAAAGAATATTCTGTGATCAACAACTTATAAAAACTCAAATTATTATTCATTCACTTTTATTTTATACATATAGACAGACCTCTCCTTAAGCTATAAAATTTTAAGATCATAATAGAAATATATAAAACTTATCTGACCAGAAAGAAGAATTTTAATAAAAATAGTGGGCAGGGTAATAAAAGTGAAAATGTTACATGGAACTTTCCAAAAAGCTCCATCAAAGGAAATAATTCAAATAGAAGGAGCATCTCTTTTTCACCCTTTCTTTCCCCAACATTCTTGAGATGCCACATAAAAACATACAACAATAATGAATGCCACTCAGCAAGTTACCACCACATGTTGACACAAACACAGCTGTGAGACACTGATATACCAATGTTATGAAACCTTACTGAGTTTGTACAGTGATGCCACTGAAAGCATACAGTGGCAACATTGCAAACTTAATTGTCAGAACTTGTATATGTCTGAAGAGTTTAAGAAAAAAGAGATAAATATTTAAAAGTTAACATAAAAACCTACAAAAATAGTGGTAAATAAAAAATGACATGATTATTGTAAGAATACTATAAGAGTCTGTGGCCAATGAGTATAAAACTAAAATTAGTAAGTGTATTTATATAGAAGTGAAATTGCATTTTTGGTGATGCTTGTTCTGACACATTTTGACCAAAAGTTAATTCCCCCAATAGCTCTTACTAACTTGCACATACACTTTCCAGTATTTACTAATTTTTATCAATAGAATATTTATCTTTCTATTTTTAATAAAAAGTAAGCTTTCATTGGCATACTCTCATTAGGTGATTTAAAATTATTAAAGCTCTCTGGTTCTAGATTTGAATGTAGATTCTTCTAATAGTGACCTTCTCTTCCTACTTGAGTTTCTATACACCAGGAATAGAGGGGTGAATTCAGTGTCAATGCTTTGAAAGCATAAGAGCAATGAATATACATGATAACATTATTCAAATAATACCAAAAGCTAATAAATAAAAAGAAATAATTTCCACTCTATTTTTAGAATTCCACTTTTGCTTTCCAGCAGTAACCAAATTTAACTAATTTTGTATTTGTTTTATATTCTTTTGCAGTTATTATTTTACTTAAAAATAATACATCTGTGCTACTGATTCTTGATTGATCAACTTTAGAAAATATCTATTGGCTGTCCACTACAAAATATGAGAAATTGTGCCTTAAAATTTATCCTTTTGAAAGAACTGTTTTCTTCTTATACCGTAATTTGTGCTTTCTGAGCTTTGTTAAAAAAAAAGTTAAGAAAAGATTTTTAAGGACTTCCCTAGGGGATGGCGGGATGGCTCAGTGGGTTGAGCACTCAATTGCAGCCCTGGGATCTGAGGATTGAGTCCTGGCCCTGGCCCATGTGGACCCATATGCTAAACTGGGGTGTGTTTTCCATGTGTGAGGCCCCCAGTTCAGTTCCTGCCCGGGGCGACCTTCCCATGTGGGAAGGCCCTGGCCTGCTTCTTGCCCTGTATGGCCCCACACCCACCTGTGTGGAATGAAAATATATTGAAAATTAATGACTTACACCTGTGAAGACTGCTCTAGGCCCTGCCACTTCTCTCTCTCTCTCTCTGTCAAAAACAATAAAATAAATCTGAAAAAAAAAAAGACTTTCTTTAAGTCTTTCTCCTTTCCTAATACACAATGGTTTTATCCTACATATTTTTCTATTAATTTTATATTTTCTATTTCCTTTAGGTGCTTAGTCGTCTGGGATCTTCTTTGTCTTATGAGACAGGAATTGGATAGAAGTATGGTAATTTTTTCCCCATGTTTTTTTATATAATGATTAGTGTCTATTTCCATATTTATTTTTGCACTGTCACTTTCATGGTATATATGTATATATATATATATATATATATATATATTAGACTAATATATCTATATTTTTGTGTGTACTCATTACATATGTATATGCATATAAGTCTGCCTCTGAGCTAATCTATCCCACTGGTCTATTCTATTTTGGCCTAATTTTCTGTTCTGGCACTAAAATTTGAAAACAATCCTTAAAAATTATGATTATAAAATAATATTCATGCTAAAACCGAGTTTTATGATTGAGTTCTATTATAAACAAATGTAATTTCATGTTAACTTAACCCTGATCAAATTTGAAGTCCCAAGATTAAGGTAAAGTTATTTTTATATTTTTCAATTATCTCAATTATCTCAACTGAGGTTTTTGACACCACTTTAATGCCAACCCTCAATTTGGTATGTGGTGAAGAAGGAAACATTATTCAGTGCAAATAGCTCAATAGTGATACTGTATGGCTGTGAGGAGGCTCTTTGGGGTCAGTTAGCCCTGGGGTGAGGTGTTTTCCAGGCAAGGCCCCTTTCTGACTAGATAGCTCTGCTCTGCTCTTCCTGCTCCGGTGTAGTCCTTTCTGCTCTGCTCCTGTGAGACCTCATCAGTGTGTCAGCTCCATCTGGGGAAATGCAGGCTGCAACCTTAGGAGGAGAGGTAATGGGTACTCCCCTGACTAATACAGACAGAAGTTTCTACCCCTAGTGCCTGTTTGGTCCATCTTAATGCAAATCAAAACTCCAAATCCTTGCAGTTTGATTGGTCCAAGAGGCACTGTTCTAATTATCAAAATGCAGCCCTCTTAATGATTGTTAAAGATGCGAATGGAAACTATAGCTTCATGGCTCTGATTTGATGAGAAAATCCTCAGTCCTATTGGTTGAAATTCTATTACAGGAGTTCCTTCATAAAAGCTGGCTCAGATGGTGGGACACAGTGCAGATAGACAGGTCAGTACATAGGCTATCACTGAAGTGTTGTTTGAGTTTGAGACCCCTGTTTGCTAATGATTGCTAGTCTATACTTTTAATTTTGAGCCCAGTTACCCACCAGTAAGTGAAGGGTGTCACAAAATTCACGCAAGAAGTAATTTTGATAGAAAACACAGGGTTATAATTAAAAATTGTAAATTTTAATTGCTCAACAATGAAAACGTGTTGTTCTTTTGTGTAGCGCTCCATTGTTAATAACCCTGAACTGCCAGCTGTCATGCTGTCATTTTTTTTTTGTTGGCAACACTTTACCACACAATCCAAAATTCAAATCTTACCTTCTTTCTTCCAGTCCACAGTAGCATTCTTCCTTTTTAATTTTTCACCTGTTATACCATCCATGGCTTTTTACAGAGTGCTTTGTTTTACTTGGTTATCTATTGTTTTTGAAATTTCTTTTCTTTTTTTGTCATGATTTTCCATTTTAATTAAAATTATTGATCTAGTATCTTTTTTTTGTTGTTGTTAAATTTATTGGGGTGACATTAATTGATATCAATTACATTGTTTCCAGGTGTACAATTCTACATTACATTGTTTATATATCACATTATATGCTCAGCACCCAGAATCAGCTCACTTTCCATAACCCTATGTTTGATTCCCTCTCCTTATTTTATTTGCAAATATTATTTGCAAATATTTTCTCCCATTTGGTTGGTTTCCTTTTTACTTTGTTGACGGTGTCCTTTGCTGTGTAGAAGCTTTTCAGTTTGATATAGTCCCATTCCTTTATTTTTGCTTTTACTTCTCTTGCCTTTTGGGTCAAGTTCATAAAGTGCTCTCTGAGTCCAATGTTTATAAATTTAGTACCAATGCCTTCTTCTATGAACTTTATAGTTCCAGATCTTATGTGGAGGTCCTTAATCCACTTTGAGTTAATTTTGGCATATGGTGACAGTTCATAGTCCAGATTCATTTTTTTGCATGTGGTTTTCCAATTTTCCCAGCACCATTTACTGAAGAGGCTTTCTTTTCCCCATTGTATATTTTTTGCTCCTTTGTCAAAGATTATCTGTCCATAAGTTTGTGGGTTTATTTCTGGGTTTTCAATTATGTTCTATTGGTCCGTATATCTTTTTCTCTGCCAATATCAAGCTTTTTTGATTATTGATGCTTTGTAGTATAGACTGAAGTCAAGGAGCATGATGCCTCCAGCCTTATTTATTTATTTTTTTTTCAGAGGATTGCTTTGGCAATTCCATCACCATATGTTTGATTCCCCATTCCTAGTCCCCCCACCCACCCAGCTCTCCTACCCACCTCCCCCCTTACCCTCAGGTAACCACTAAACTATTGACTGTGTCCATGAGTCTTTGTTTCTTTGTTCCTTTCAGTTTTATATTCTGCCTATAAGTGAGGTCATATGTTTCTTGATTCTTTCATTTTGACTTATTTCACTTAATAAGATATTTTCAAGGTCTGTCCATGTTGTCACAAATTGCTG